>JAXCGZ010017035.1:0-80000 GCA_037179515.1 Halocaridina rubra
ATGTGTTATGTACTTTATCTTATTAAGTTACATTAATTTGTGATATTTTTAGGTATATTTTATTGCTATATTATTTCTAATATTATTTAATTATGTTTGAGATAGATAAATATTTTTAATTATATTATATGTACGAGTAGTTACATAAGAGTTCTTGATTAGATATTTTCAAAAAATCTTATACAATATAATAAATGTCAAATCTTACAAAAACTTTATAAGAGTCGGGAAGAAAAGGAAAATAGAAAGTGTTCAGGTTTCTAATTTGTTTTTATATCTATTGTGATAGGTAATTGAAGCCTCTTCGCCTCCTCCACTCCATCCCTGTCTGAGGTGGAAGCTTCCACAAGGAAATATAACCTAAGTATATCTGTTTTCTTTTCTTCCTCTCTCACGAGAGCCAAAGAGAGAAACAGAAAGATTGCCTTGTTTTGTTGAATTTTTGTGCTTTTGTGTTCTTTTGTCTAATTGAACACACATTATTGTGTTTTAGTGAAAACAAGTGACTGTGTGTGTGATATACTCTAAGTAATTTTGCCTGCTCTTCTCTCTCTTTTATAAGAGTTGGGAAGAGAAGGGAAATATAAATTGTTCAGGCTTCTAATTGTTTTTATATCTTTTGTGATAGGTAGTTGAAGCCTCTTCCTACCAACAAAGTGAACTTCACCTCCTCCACTCCATCCCTGACCTGAGGGGGAAGTCTTCACAAGGATATATAACCTAAGTATATCTGTTTCCTTTTCTTCCTCTCTCACGAGAGCCAAAGAGAGAAACAGAAAGATTGCCTTATTTTGTTGTTTTCTTGTGCTTGTGTTTTTTTTGTTTAATTGAACACACATTATTGTGTCCTGAGCAAATCTCTGTTTTCACTTCCCTCTCCCACGAGAGTTGGGAAGAAAGATAGAAGACTGTATAAGTGATTAAGTGTTGTAGTGTTGCAATTAAGTGAAGTGATCAAGCCATAAGGCCCCTATACTGCATTAATCAAATTGACAAACAGTGCAAATAACATATAAATAGTGAAATCTGTGATATCCATGACTAGTTGCTAGTCATGGCCTCAGCCGCTTCTCTTGCTTCCCCCCCAGAGGGGGGAATGGAACTCGACCCCCCTCAAGAGGGGTGGACGGTTGTGGGAAAGAAGAGGGCAAGGACAGCCTCTAACAGTAGCCATGAGAGTGCTGCTGCCCCAGTTCCCCCCCCCAGCCCCAAAGTCTGATAGAGAGCCCATTTCCAAGTTCAAAGTTGAGGCTCCTTCCATGAAAGAGGCATATGACCTCATCAGAGAGTTGGAAGACCAACTCACCGAGCATGGCTGCAAAATAAAGCCTAACGTACAGGGTGACTTCATTATCCACCCAGCCTCAGCAGAAGCCGCAAAGAAGATCCGCAGCCTAGGCTCACCACACTTGATAGAGTTGAACCCTGCACTAAAAATAAGAAAATACATAGTCATTGGCTTCCCTGTTGCTTGGTCAGTTGACCTTCTGACCAAGCAAACGTACATTACGGCTGCCTCACGTTGCTCCTCCAAAATAGAGGGCCAAACCGTTCCATCAAAGCAGGTTCTGGTCCACATCTGTGGTCCACCCCCTTCACAAGTAAACCTCGGCATCTGGGGCAAGTTCTACATAAGAGAGTACACCCCAGAACCCCTAAGATGTTTCCGGTGCCAAAGATTTGGGCACCACAGGAATACTTGCCATTTCCCAGAGAGATGTGGAATCTGCAGTGGGAAACACTCCACCGACCGCTGCCTTACAAAATTCAAGGCAAAAGAAGCAACAGTTGCCAAGTGCCCGAACTGCAAAGGGAACCATCACGCATGGAACAACCGCTGCCCAGAAAGGCTGAAGAGGATTCCTCAAAGAACCCCTCCTTCTGCCCCTGTCACCAATCACACCACCCCCAACTTCACCCCAGCTCCTCCCCCCACCTCCAATCCTTGGCAAATGCCCCCTCTTGCCCCACTCACACCTAACCTCCCCAACCGAAACCCACCACACTACACCAACCCAGCTCCTAACACACAGATCACACCTCCTACAGCTTCCACCCCCACACCAACTCCATCCACCCCATCACACAACACTCACACTCCTACCATCCCCCCAAACAACACTCACACTCCCATCAACCCCACACGCAACACTCACACCAACACCTCCACCCCACGCAACACCCAAACACACAATGCAGTCACACGCAACACCCAGAACACTCAGACCACACACACACCCACTCACCACACTAGGTCCCGGGACCCTAGACTAAACTCCCACACCCCCATACCTAAACAGCCTATCCAGACACCTTCCTCTGCCTCCTCTTCCAAACAGCAAACCCTCTTCACAGTAAACGAGCTCACCAACCTTCTCATTCAAGCCGTACAGGCAGCCGTCCGACTCCTCGATACCAGAGCCACCACCCAAGATGCCTACAATCAAGTCGTCGAAGTAGCCCACTCCGTTGTCGCCAACGCCCTCGTCTCCAGAACCCACCAGCAGCCTCAACAACCCACCACTCCTACCACCTCCACCTCCTCAAATCATCAAGATGTCTAATCTCGGGATCCTACACTGGAACGCCCAGGGTCTCAGACACAAGGTACAACATCTTGAAGGCATAGCCAAGACTGACAACATTGATGTCATCATGGTTCAAGAAACCCTGTGCACAGAGCAATACCCTCCAAAAATCTCAGGATACAATGGATTCTACCAGCACTGGTCTCCAGGGGAGAACAGAGGCAGCGCCACCTTCATCAGGAAAAACCTATTAGCAAAGGAAATAACCCGACCAATCTACTGCGGCGAAGATGTCGACGTCCTCGCTGTTAACATCCAACTTCAAGGCAGCTGCATAGATCTGTACAACATTTACAGACCACGGGAAGGTAGCTTAGACCTGACTACCCTCTTCGGGCTAGCCAGTCATCGTGACTTGGTAATAGGAGGCGACTTCAACGCGCACCACCCAAGATTCAGGTATGAGCGCCCCTGTGCTGCAGGCAGACACATCATGAGCCTGCTGAATGACCAAGAAGATGTCTCCCTGCTCAACGATCATGAGCCAACACACGACAGAGGTGGAATACTGGACCTCACCTTTGTCTCCAATTCCCTAAAGCAGGACGCCACATGGAGAGTTCATCCCCTGGTCACAAGCGACCACTATGGGATCCATCTCACACTGCCAATTCCTGAAATCTTCCAAATCCCTGCTCCTCCCCCTCGATGGAATTTCAAGAAGGCCGACTGGGGCCGATTCCAGGAGCACCTCAGCAATTGGTTTTCAGCCTACGTACCATCTGAAGACATCGACCAAGCAGAGGCCGAGCTAGTCAATGCCCTGCAAGCTGCAGCAAACTCCTCCATACCCCTCTGCAAACCACAACACACCACTCATCGGGACAGATGGTATTACTGTGACAGAGTTAAAGAACTCAACCACCGGCTCAACGTCATTCGGAAAATGCACAGGAAACGTCGCACTGAAGACTCCTACCGCACTCTCCAGGCAGTCAAACCACATGTCCATGAAGAGACTCGCAACATCAAGAGGAATAAATGGCTAGAGTGGTGTTCCAACCTAGATGCTCACACCTCTGTGGGCCAGATGTGGAGGAGCATCAACTCCTTTGCTAAAGGAAAACCTCCTAAAATCACCCCCCACAGGGATCCTAGCAGGGCAGCAGAAGAACTCGCCATCAAATTCGCGGATAGAGCAAGCTCTAACCAGCTCCCCATCACCACCAGAGCAACACTCCAGGACCTCACCACTGCAAGATGGGAAGAAATAGAAGAGGCCATCAACACTGAAGATGAAACAGATGCTCCACTCTCCCTGACTGAGCTACTAAGAGTAAGCAAAAGCTCTAAGAACACAGCCCCAGGTGCCGACAGAATAACATACACAATGATCCAAAAAATGGGGCCCCAAGGGGAGCTTGCTCTACTCTCTCTGATCAATTTGACATACACACGAAGAATCAGACCAGCCTCATGGAACAGAGCAGACATTCAGCCCATCCCAAAACCACAGGACCCTGACAACCCTCGCCCCATCTCCCTCCTAAGCTGCCTGAGCAAGACGGCAGAAAAGATGGTACTTAACAGAGTCCGCTGGAAATGCCCACCCTTCCCAGAAAACATGTTTGCCTACCAGCCTGGCTTAGGCACCTCAGAATGCATAGCCTCCATGCTATCATTTCTCAACAACAGCCGTGGTTACATAGTTTTTCTAGACCTAGAGAAGGCCTTTGAACTAGCCAATGTGCCGGCAATACTCTCTGCTCTCGTAACCAAGCAGATCAAAGGTAACCTTCTCTCGTGGATCAAGCAGAGTCTACAAAATCGTAGTGCACGAGTCAAAGTAGATGGGCACTACTCCACCTACAAAAACCACGAAAATGGGACCCCCCAAGGTGGAATCCTTAGCCCCTTCCTATATAATTGTCTCATGGAAAAACTCATGCACATCGCACTACCGCATGGAGCCAAACTCTTCAACTATGCGGACGACTTTGCCCTTGTCACAATAGGACACAGAAACTCTAACAAGACACAGCGCTGCCTCACCAAGATTCACCGAGCCTCCATCTCCCTTGGAGTAAGAATCAATGCCCGCAAAACCAAGGCCCTTCCCATCCACCAGTGGAGACCAGACACTAATCTGGTCATAGGTAATGAGCCTGTGGACTGGGTTACCAAACACCAATACCTGGGTGTAATCATCGACCAAGGACTAACCTTTGGACCAGAAATTCAATACTTGCGCGACAGGTGCAGCCAGCGACAAGCGATCCTTCGTCGGATGCCGGGCCTCTACGATGGTGCATCATTTAATGTCCTCAGAACCTTCTATGTACAAGCCATATGCAGCCTCATTGACTATGCTTGTCCCACACTCTGGCTACTAAAAGACCGACAGTGGGACAAAATAGAAGTAATTCAAAACAACGCCACACGTACCATGCTAGGAGCCCCCATGTGGACCAAGAGAGAAAACCTCCAGATGGAATCGGGACTCATTCCACTCAAACTCAGAGCTCAGCAAAGACTGACCCTCCTTGTGGCCAAAACCACCACTGCCCAACATAAATGCCTAGCTGGCACAAATCTCCATCTAGCCCTCAATCGCCAGCCCAACCACCATCCTAGAACCTGGGCAGCCAAGGTCTGCGCTAGCCTGCAAGCACTGCCAGTCAGGGAGAGCATCCTAGCCAAGATACAAGACACACCGCTTCCTGAATACAGATGCCCACCCCCATGGAATGACCAACCACTCGATATAAAGATCGAGCTCCCTGACAACCCCAAAAGCTTGGTAAATCCGCTTGTCCTTAAAAACATATATAAGGACAAAATACAGAGCTGGAGCAGGCCAAACTCTCAAGTCTACTACACTGACGGTTCAGTAAACCAAGATACTGGAGCCTCAGCCGCCGCCTTCATCACTGGAAACCACGTCCTATCCTGGAGACTGTCAAACTCCTGCTCATCCCTCCAGACTGAGCTTGTGGCCATAGCCAACGCCCTTGACTTCTTCATCCAGCAAGAAGCTGACCATGCCCTTATTCTCTCTGATTCTAAAGGCGCCTTACAGGCCATCAAGAAGCCACTCCTCAGAGACAATATTCGCATCATCACAACCATCCTCATCCACTACCACAGGACAACCAGCCTTGGAAAAGCCATCACTCTTGCCTGGATTCCCAGCCACGTTGGCATCAAGGGAAATGAGGAAGCCGATCAAGCCGCCAAACAAGCCACTCTCAGAGCAGATATCCAGATATCTCTGTCTCCTGGGATGCAACAGATTAAAAATAAAGCCACCAAGTCACTCCTTAACACCTTAATAACTAAACACAACCTGTGCACAGACACTGGCTCCCCCTCCACCTGGTGGTACAAAGCCACCACTGATCTTCGGCGTATCACCCTGCCGAAGAGCCTTCGACGAAGCACTGAGCTCAATGTGTACCATCTGAGACTCGGGTACAAGTGCACCTGGCAAATAGTAGAGAATACCATCAGGGAGTGCACCTTTTGCCAGGTAGCCTCACCACATCCACTGCTACACTACATCCTGGAATGTGATTTTTTTTCAGAGATTCGACGGAAAACTGGTGCCCCAGCAACATCTAGCGCAGACCCAAATGCCCTTCAGGTTGCTAGCTCCATCATCAGACTAGCAACAAATAACCACATGAACAGTCTATCAAATATTATCAGACAATACCCTCCACCAAGATAGCCATGCAATAACTCTCTCTCTCTCCCCCAAAACAGGAATTCATTTAAGTTGTTTGATGTAAACTAATAATTCACAACTGAATATTTATGCTCTCCGTTATCTTTACAGTTTGGCACAATCTCACCTGCGGGCCAATTAGGAAAGTCCGATCATCACCAATAACAAGAATTCACCCCACCTCCTCACCAACAGGAAAGCCCATTCGCCAGCAAGAGCGAATACCACGTACACTCCGAAGAAAATCTCACCCCACCTGCGGGCCACAAGTGGAAGGTCCGCTCACCCTCAAGGGTGAACATCCAACAAACAATTATAAAAACTATAATCTCTTCCGAATGTGCTCAGGAATGGTCCCGAATGGCATAGATTCATTGCAAACGAATGCATGAGTAGCATTAAAAATTGCATCAATTGGTCGGGTGAGCACTCCATACTCGCTGCAGGGTGTCCTGAAAGAAAAAAAAAGATAAACAGACTGAAATTAGAAAAGCAAAGAAAATACCCAAATCTACATTTGCTGAAATTTTTGGGGCAGCCAAAGCCCCTCCCTCCTCGGGCAGACAAATACAACAAGAACTCAAATTCCCTATCAATGCTGACAAAATGACCACAGTGATAATTAGTTCCATGGTTTATGGCCAGATGATGGACTCCATCAATCCAGGGTCATTTGAGGACAGAGTAAATTAAATTTACGAACTGAATGGTTTACCAAGGATTAGTCTCCCTAAAAGTATACCAAACAATCCTAAATTGACTGCAGCAAAAGATGCTGTATCTGCAAATGTAGAAGTGAGAGAAAAAGAGGAAGAGAGGATGGGAGAAGAAATCGAACCAGAAGAAGAACAATCTTCTCAGGCCAAGAAAAAACGTGCAACTCAGCCTCCATTGGGAGCAATCCCCCCTCCAAAAAACAACCAAAATGGCAACAGAAAAGAAAAAGATCTCGAAACAAACTTCAGAACAACTAAAGAACGAAGAGTCTGCTATGAAGCAGAGAGAGAGGGTAAAGCTGAGGGAAGACTTAGACTTTAAAATAATAGGAAAAAACGATGACATCTTACCTTCTGATATGGGGATAGAAATGATTAGAGATACGCTTCTTAGAACTAATAACCTTAAATACATTTGCACCAATAGCAGTTACCTGCCTCTTCAGGTCCATCTATATTTAGAACAAAATAAAATTGATCTGTCTGACGTAAGAATCCAATATTTGGAAAGAAAGCACTTTAAAGACTAGCCCAGGGGATATATAAAAGAACATCCTCCTCCTCAAGTATAAATACATAACTTTTTTATATTCAATATGGCAAATAAATATAACATTGACAATTATTCAGCATAACGTACTAGTATGGACTAAAAGAAGAAGTAATGAATTATACAATATATAAAAAGAAATAAATCCTGATATAATATTACTAAATACTTTCTCGAAACTAAATGAAAAGATTAAAATATATGGTTATAATACATATGAAAAGAATATTTTAAATGAAGAACATGCTGGAATAGCAATTGCTATTAAGAAAAACATAATTCATCAAATAATGGACGATTTCAAGAGTGATTTTTTAGCAGTCAAAATCGAAACAAAAAATGCCCCAATTATGATTGGAACAACATATTTACCACCTAGAAGAAGGGAGGTCCCTTAAGAAGACATTTTGAAACTGATAAGAAAAAACATTCCGACATATTTAATTGGAGATCTTAATGCCAAACATCCAATACTAGGTCATAATAGTCATACTCTATGTGGAGACATTCTACAGGCACTAAGTGATAATAATCTTATTAAAATACTTGGACCTGACTTCAGAACAATGACCCATGGATCAGAAACCTCAAGACCTGACTTAATCATCAGCAATAAAAATCATTATCTGAACTACTCTATAGAAAGGGGTCCATTAACGACTTTTGACCATTTGCCTATTATAGTCAAGTTTTCAACAGAACCCATAGCCATTAGAATTCCCCCTACTAGAAATATAGCCAAAGCAGATTGGGATAAATTCAAATCCTACACAGAAGAAAAATATAATCAAAATAATATCATTAACACAGTCATGCACACAACTATTGAAGTCGAAGAACACCTGAAACAATGGTATGATCTAATTAAAGACTCAATTGAAATCCACATTCCAATGAAAAATACGGAAACTTTACCAAATCCAAGAATTAATGATAAATGCAAACTACTTCAATATAGATATAACAGCCTCTCTAATGCAGCTGGCAGAGGCCCTTGGGAGCCCCAAGCCTTAACAGAACTAAGAACAATAAAAGACGAACTAAAGGAAGCACTAATAGAAGCATATAACACCAATTGGGAAAATATAATAATGAATATACAAGGTAGAGAAAAAGACCCAAAGAACTTTTGGTATAATATCAAAAAGGTAATGGGGAATAAAACTGACATAACACCGTACTTGATCGATGATAGTAATAATAACAAAAAATTACATGCCAGTAAGGAAAAAGAAGAGAAATTTAGATATACTTGGAGAATTGTTTTTAATATTAGCGATGAAGAAAACAGAAACTATGATGGGGAAAATGAAAGAAGAGTTATTGATTCTTTAAATGAAAATAATGACCTAATTAAACCTCATTTTATCGTCGACTTAAGTAGAATAACATAAGAACATAAGAACATAAGAATAGAGGACACTGCAACATGCCTACTGGCACACACGAGGCAGCTCCATTTTTGAATTGTATTTTCAGCATGTCTAACCTATTCTATTCTACTCTACTTATTTATTCTATTTTTCTTTTTATGATTTTTCTAATAAGCACTAACCTATTCATACCCACCCTACCTCTGTCATATGTCTATCTAATCTACATTTGAAGGTGTCTAAGGTATTGGCATTTACTATCATACTAGGAAGCTTGTTCCATGCATCAGCTACTCTATTACCAAACCAATTTTTACCAATTTCCCTTCTGAACCTAAATTTATCAAGCTTAAATCCATTATTACGAGTTCTGGTTTGATCATGAATTTTTAAAACTTTATTAATATCTCCCTTGTTAATCCCTTTAAACCATTTATACACTTCAATCATATCCCCCCTAACTCTTCGCCTCTCTAGAGAATGTAGATTAAGTTTTTTTAATCTGTCCTCATATGGTAGATTTCTGATATTGTGTATCATCTTGGTCATTCTTCGCTGCACTCTCTCCAAGGATTCAATTTCCATTCTATAATAGGGTGACCAGAATTGCACAGCATAATCTAAATGGGGCCTAACTAATGCAAGATAGAGCTGCAAAATAACTTTTTCCGTCCTATTGCTAACGCTTCTTGAGATAAATCCTAAAATTCTGTTTGCTTTATTTCTGACTGCTGTGCATTGCTCTCTTGGCTTAAGACTACTACTCACAAGAACTCCCAAATCCCTTTCACACTGAGAACTCATGATTTCATGGTTATTTAGCTTATAACTAGTATTGTCTTTTATAGTACCCATTTTAACTACTTTACATTTTTCAACATTAAATTCCATTTGCCATTTGTCCGACCATTCAGATAATCTATTTAGATCTTCCTGTAAAGCATGAATGTCTTCTTTTCTATATATAGTTCTACCTATTTTAGTGTCGTCTGCGAATTTACTTAGGTTACTACTGATATCCGAATCCAGATCATTTAGATATACGATGAATAATAGGGGACCCAGTACCGAGCCTTGTGGTACCCCGCTGGTAACCGAGCCCCACTCTGATTTCTCTCCATTTATGCAAACCCTCTGTTTTCTGTCTTTTAACCATTGTTTGATCCATCTGAGCACAGCTCCTCCTATACCATGAGCTTCCAGCTTTTTAACTAATCTTTTGTTAGGAACTCTATCAAAAGCTTTGCTAAAATCTAGATATATTGTATCATATTCTTTGCCACAATCTACTGCCTCGTAAACTTCTGAATAAAAAGACAGTAAGTTTGTAAGGCACGAAAAACCCTTAAGAAACCTGTGTTGTGAAAGTTTTATCAGTCTGTGTAATTCTAGATGTGCCCTTATTTTATTTGCAATTATGGATTCTAGAATCTTACCCACTGTTGACGTTAAACTTACCGGCCTATAATTATTCTTTTTAACACGTTCTCCTTTTTTGAAATATTGGTACCACATCTGCCAATTTCCACTCCATGGGTACCGATCCTAATTTTATTGAATTATTAAATAATGCACTTAGAGGACAACTAAGCTCTTCCTTGCATTCCTTTAATATTCTAGCATATATTCCATCAGGTCCCGGAGATTTATGAGACTTTAATTTATCTATTTCTTTTATTACCTCCTCTCTCGTAATATTTATTGAAGTAAGTATATTATCGGGACTGTCTCTGTAAATGAATTCTACTTCCGGAATATTTTCCAAGTTTTCATTTGTAAATACAGATAAGAAATAATCATTTAAACATGTACACATCACTTTATCGTCATCTGTGATATGGCCATTGGCTACTTCAATTGGTCCGACTTTTTCCTTAAATTTTGTTTGATAATGTTGATAAAACCCTTTAGGATTTTCTTTAGCTTCTCCTGCTATTCTAACTTCGTATTTTCTTTTCGACTCTCTAACTATCTTTTTAACTTCCCTGTTTAACTGTATATATTGCTGCCTCACCTGCTCTTCACCTCTTTTTAGTTTCCTGTATATTCCTCTTTTAATACCTATAAGATTCTTTATTCTATTGTTCATCCATTTAGGGTCATTTTTTCTTGATCTGCAATGTTTCATGGGAAAGAATTAATTACCCCAATAACTATGCTTGAAATTAAAGAAATTATAAAGAATATTAAAAACAAGGCACCAGGACGATCCGGAATAAACAAGTTAATAATAACTCACTTACCAAACATAGCACTGCTTAAGTTACTAAATATTTTTAATTCATGCTTGTCCACAGGTTATTTTCCAAAAAGGCTCAAATCCTCTTTAATGATATTCATTCCGAAACCCGGAAAACTTAACACCAGAGCAGAAAACTATCACCCAATATCTCTTCTAGAAGTTCCAGAAATGATATTTGAAAAAATAATATATAAGAGTGTTTATAAATACCTAGAGATAAACGATATCCTCCCACCTAACCAGCATGGCTTTAGGGGAGGCAGGGGCACGCACACAGCATTAACTTTTTTTTTTATGAAAAAATAGCAATTTCTCAACATCAGAAAAGAAAATGCAATATATTAAGTAGAGATGTCTCATCAGCATTCGACAAAGTATGGAGAGATGGCCATAAAATTAAAATTTTTGAATTACAGTTACCTTCACTAATCAATAAAATATTATCGAATTTTATAACAGTCAGAACTTCAGTCATCAAAATCAACAAGTAATTTGAACTCAGGGCAGGAGTACCTCAGGGTTCGAATCTTTATTTTTCTTTGATGTTCTCCCTTGAGGGTGAGCGGACCTTTCCTTGTGACCCGCAGGTGGGGAAAGATTTGTTGATTGGAGATGGTATTCGCTCTTGAGGGCAAATGGGCTTTCCTATTTGGCGCGGAGGTGGGGTGAAATCTGGTTATTGTTGGTGGTATTCACTCTTGAGGCCGATCGGACTTTCCTATTTTGGCCCGTAGGTGAGGTTGTGCAAAACTGTAAAGATAATGGAAAACATAAGTGTTCAGTTAAGGATTATTAGTTTACATCAAATAATTTTAATGAATTCCTGTTTTGGTGGTGAGAGAGAGTTATTACATGGTTATCTTGGTGGAGGGTATTGACTGATGATATTTAGTAGACTGTTCATGTAGTTGTTTGTTTGCTAGTCTGATTATGGAGCTAGCAACATGAAGGGTATTTGGATCTTCGTTGGATGTTGCTGGGGCACCAGTTTTCCGTCGAATTTCTGAAAAGGAATCACATTCGAGGATGTAGTGGAGCAGTGGATGTGGTGAGGCTACCTGGCAAATGGTGCATTCCCTGATGATATCATCCACTATTCGCCAGGTGCACTTGTACCCGAGTCTCAGACGGTACACATTGACCTCAGTGCTTCGTCGAAGGTTCTTAGGTAGGGTGATTTGCTGAGGATCAGTGGTGGCTTTGCACCACCAGGAGGAGGGGGAGTCAATGTCAGTGCACAGGTTGTGTTTGGTTATTAAGGAGTTAAGGAGTGACTTGGTGGCTTTGTTTTTTATCTGTTGAATCCCAGGAGGCAGATATTTGGATTTCTGCTCTGAGAGTGGCTTGTTTGGCGTCTTGATTGGCTTCCTCATTTCCCTTGATGCCGACGTGGCTGGGAATCCAGGCAAGAGTGATGGCATTTCCAAGGCTGGTTGTCCTGTGGTAGTGGCTAAGGATGGTGGTGATGATACGTACATTGTCTCTGAGGAGTGGCTTCTTGATGGCCTGTAAGGTGCCTTTAGAGTCAGAGAGCATTAGGGCATGGTCAACTCCTTGCTGGATGAAGAAGTCGAGGGCGTTGGCTATGGCAACAAGCTCAGTCTGGAGGGATGAGCAGGAGTTTGATAGTCTCCAGGATAGGACGTGGTTTCCAGTGGTGAAGGCGGCGGCTGAGGCTCCAGTTTCTTGATTTACTGAACCGGCAGTATAGTAGACTTGAGAGTTTGGCCTGCTCCAGCTCTGAATTTTGTCCTTGTATATGTTTTTAAGGTCAAAACCCAGCCACTGAGGGGGGCAAGCCAGCCTCAACTTGGTGCCGGTCCCAAGCCTGGGTAAATGGGGAGGGTTGGCGGCAGGAAGGGCATCCGGCCATAAAAATGTTGCCAAAACCAAAATATGGCCAGTACAGATAACTGGCCAGAAACATCGACCCCACATAAAAGTGGGAAAAGATGTAGACAAAGAAGAAGAAGATATGTTTTTAAGGTCAAGCGGGTTTACCAAGCTTTTGGGGTTGTCAGGGGGCTAGATCTTTATGTCGAGTGGTCGGTCATTCCATAGGGGTGGGCATATGTAATCAGGAAGCGGAGTATCCTGTGTCTTGGCTAGGATGCTCTCCCTGACTGGCAGTGCTTGCAGGCTAGCGCAGACCTTGGCTGCCCAGGTTCTAGGATGGTGGTTGGGGTGGCAATTGAGGGCAAGATGGAGATTTGTGCCAGTGAGGCATTTATGTTGGGCAGTGGTGGTTTTGGCCACAAAGAGGGTCAGTCTTTGCTTAAATCTGAGCTTGAGTGGCATGAGTCCCGATTCCACCTGAATGTTTTCTCTCTTGGTCCACATGGGGGCTCCTAGCATGGTACGTATGGCGTTGTTTTAAATTACTTCTGTCTTGTCCCACTGTTGGTCTTTTAGTAGCCATAGTTTGGGACAAGCATAGTCTATGAGGCTGCATATGGCTTGTATATAGAAGCTTCTGAGGACATTATATGATGCACCATCGTAGAGGCCCGACATCCGACTAAGGACCGCTTGTGGCTTGCTGCACTTGTCGCGCAAGTGTTGAATCTCAGGTCCAAATGTTAGTCTGCTGTCTATGATTACACCCAGGTATTGGTGCTTGGTAACCCAATCCACAGGCTCATTACCTATGGCCAGATTAGTGTCTGGTCTCCACTGGTGGATGGGAAGGGCCTTGGTTTTGCAGGCATTGATTTTAACTCCGAGGGAGATGGAGGCTTGGTGAATCTTGGTGAGACACCGCTGTGTCTTGTTAGAGCTTCTGTCGCCTATTGTGACAAGGGCAAAGTCATCCGCATAGTTGAAGAATTTGGTTCCATGTGCTAGTGCGATGTCCATGAGCTTTTCCATGAGACAATTAAAGAGGAAGGGGCTAAGGATTCCACCTTGGGGGGTCCCATTTTCGTGGTATTTGTAGGTGGAGTAGTGCCCATCTACTTTGACTCGTACACTGCGGTTTTGTAGACTCTGCTTGATCCATGAGAGAAGGTTACCTTTGATCTGCTTTGAAACGAGAGCTGAGAGTATCACCAGCACATTGGCTAGTTCAAAGTCCTTCTCTAGGTCTAGAAAAACGATGTATCCACGGTAGTTGTTGATAAATAATAGCATGGAGGCTATGCATTCTGAAGTGCCTAAGCCAGGCTGGTAGGCAAGCATGTTTTCTGGGAAGGGTGGGCATTTCCAGCAGACTCTGTTAAGTACCAACTTTTCTGCCATCTTGCTCAGGCAGTTTAGGAGGGAGATGGGGCGAGGGTTGTCAGGGTCCTGTGGTTTTAGGATGGGCTGAATGTCTGCTCTGTTCCATGAAGCTGATCTGATTCTTCGTGTGTATGTCGAATTGATCAGAGAGAGCAGAGCAAGCTCCCCTTGGGGCCCCATATTTTAAATCATTGTGTATGCAATTCTATCAGCACCTGGGGCTGTGTTTTTAGAGCTTTTGCTTACTCTTAGTAGCTCAGTCAGAGAGAATGGGGCATCTGTTTTGTATTCAGTGTTGATGGCTTCTTCTATTTTTTCCCATCTTGCAGTGGTGATGTCCTGAAGAGTTGTTCTGGTGGTGATAGGGAGCTGGTTGGAGCTTGCTCTTTCTGCGAATTTGATGGAGAGTTCTTCTGCTGCTCTTCAAGGCTCCCTGTGGGGGATGATTTTAGGAGGTTTACCTTTAGCAAAGGAGTTAATGCTCCTCCACATCTGGCCCACAGAGGTGTGAGCATCTAGGTTGGAACACGAATCGAGCCATTTTTTCCTCTTAATGTTGCGTGTCTCTTCATGGGCATGTTCTTTGACTGCCTGGAGAGTGCGGTAGGAGTCTTCTGTGCGACGTTTCCTGTGCATTTTCCGGATGACGTTGAGCCGGTGACCGAGTTCTTTAACTCTGTCACAGTAGTACCATCTGTCCCAATGAGTGGTGTGTTGTGGTTTACAGAGGGGGATGGAGGAGTTTGCTCAGCCTCTGCTTGGTCGATGTCTTTGGATGTTGTGTAGGCTGAAAACCAATTGCTGAGGTGCTCCTGGAATTGGCCCCAGTCGGCCTTCTTGAAATTCCATAAAGGGGGAGGAGCA
This sequence comes from Halocaridina rubra, assembly GCA_037179515.1. Taxonomy (NCBI): domain Eukaryota; kingdom Metazoa; phylum Arthropoda; class Malacostraca; order Decapoda; family Atyidae; genus Halocaridina; species Halocaridina rubra. The sequence continues at coordinate 15,220 of JAXCGZ010017035.1, forward strand.
GGGATTTGGAAGATTTTAGGAATTGGCAGCGTGAGATGGATCCCGTAGTGGTCGCTTGTGACCAGGTCATGAACTCTCCATGTGGCGTCTTGCTTTAGAGAGTTGAAGACAAAGGTGAGGTCCTGTATTCCACCTCTGTCATGAGTTGGCTCATGATTGTTGAGAAGGGAGATGTCTTCTTGGTTGTCCAGCAGGCTCATGATGTCTGCCTGCGGCACAGGGGTGCTCATACCTGAGTCTTGGATGGTGCGCGTTGAAGTCGCCTCCTATTACCGAAGAGGGTAGTCAGGTGTAAGCCACCATCCTGTTGTCTGTAAATGTTGTACAGATCTATGCAGCTGCCCTGAAGTTTGATGTTAACAGTGAGGACGTGGACCTCTTCGCCGCAGTAGACCGGCCGGGTTATTTCCTTGGCTAGCAGGTTTTTCCTGATGAAGGTGGCACTGCCTCTGTTCTCCCCTGGAGACCAGTGCTGGTAGAATCCTTTGTATCCTGAGATTTTTGGAGTGCTTTGCTCTGTGCACAGGGTTTCTTGAACCATGAACACATCTATGTTGTCAGCTTTTGCAATGCCTTCAAGATGTTGTACCTTCTCCCTACTCTCACGAGAGTTGGGAAGAAAGATAGAAGACTGTTTTAGTGATAAAGTGTTGTAGTGTTCCAAATAACTGAAGTGATCCAGCCACAAGGCCCCTATATTTCATTAAACGAAATTGACAAACAGTGTAAGTGATATATACTTAGTGAAATCTGTGATATCCATGACTAGTTGTTTGTCATGGCCTCTATCGCTTCTCCTGTGCTGTGCTAGTACAGTGGTAACGCACTGGCTTCGCATTCATGAGGTCGAAAGATCAGTTCCCGTCCAAGACCGAGAGTATAAGCTGTTTACTGGCAGGAACTGCTGTGGTTGGACACCACAGTGGGGGATTGGGGCTTGCCCTGGCTGACGAATACCCATTGTATTGAAATGGGAATAAAGTCAGTTTGTTTTGTTTGTTTTGTCCTGCTCCCCCACAGAGGAGGGAATGGAACTCGACCCCCCTACAAGAGGGGTGGACGGTTCGAATATGAGCCCTTTACTCTATGCCCTGTTTACAAGTGATATCCCAGAAGCAGAACCAGGATGTACAACCATCATCTTCGCAGACGATATCACCCAAATTGTAACAGATTATAATAAGAACTATTTGGCCAGGAAAACCCAAAGGGAAATAGTAAAAATAAATGACTTCGAAAAAAAAAATGGAAAATCAAAACAAATATGGACAAATTTCAACTATTATCTATCTCAGCATCCAAGCTATCAGACATCATAATTAATAATTATAGGATTAATTTTTCAAATAGCTTAAAAACTTTGGGCTTAACTTTAAATAGAACAGGAGTGAAACCACTGGTCAACCACAGAATTGTTCAAAGCAACTCGGTTTCTACCAAATGAAAACGATTTTATTTATTAAAAACTAAAACTAAGTTAACGTTATTTAAAACTTTAGTAAGACCAATTTTAATATATCCACCCATACCTTTATGTGTACAATCAAAGTCAAACTTAGGAAGGTTGCAAGCCATTCAAAATAAAAACTTAAGAAGAATACTCCCCGAGAGGCCACCATATATAGAAAGGATGGAGAAGATCCATAAAAGCCTGAAAGTGGAACCAAAAAACTCATATATTTTCAAACTAGCCAAAAAGACTTGGGGAAATATGGAGATCGATTTCCCCGAATTAATAGAAGAGTCATCTAATCTAAACAACAACGAAAATAATGATCATACCTGGTGGAAAAGAATTTCCCCATTGCTATCGGGAAACCCACCAGATCCCATATATGCAAAAGGAAACCAAAACTATAACTTTAACCGTAACTTTAACTTTAACTTGCTTTAACTGAAGAGTGTATAAATAATTAACCATTCTGATCTATCTCTCCCACTGAACTTTTCTTAACAAATACTATCAAAATATAAACAAACTTGGTTAAAAAAAAAAAATTATTTCTGCACTTTCTCTACTACTAAATCTCTTTTTTCTCCTTTACTAAAAAAAATAATATATGTATATGTATGTGTGTATATATGTATTTATATATATATGTGCATATGTATGTATATGTCTGTGGGTATATAGCAGTTATTACTAATCAACCAAATAATAGCAGAGCTCATCAAGAATGTAAACCTTTAAATAACAACTAAAGGGAGTCATGTCTGGGCAGTGAGATAATGTTAAGCTGTAGCTACATTGAATTTTAAACAAAACTTAGAACGAGGATCTGCCCCTCTCTTTTTATCTCTTACTTTATTTAATTTTCGTGCTTTTCCCTCCAATTCCCTTATATCCTAAATCCCCTCCCCTTTTTCCACTCCTATACTATCCCATCCTTAGACTTAGACTCAGATGAGCAGGTTGTCCTATTAGGAAAAAAAGACGGAAGTGTAAAGTAATAGAGATAAGAGAAGCAAAATAGCAGTCCAAACCAATTTTCTCCGAGGTTCCAGGGGCAAGCATAGCCACTACTTCCAACTCTCACACACAGCAAGACTTCAAATTTCCAATGATCTCGAACCAGATGACTACAGTTATATTAAGCACTATGGTTTATGGATGAATGATGGATTCCATTAATCCAGGATCATTTGAAAATGTGGTAAACGAAATTTACAAACTAAATGGCTCAGCTAAAATCAACCTTCCAAAGACCACACCTAAAAACCTTAAAGTAGCTGCAGCTGTAGAGACTTCACACCACCTTTTTTTTTTCATTCTTTGATGTTCTCCCTTGAGGGTGAGCAGGCCTTCCTTTGTGGCCCGCAGGTGGGGTAAGATTTTCTTGATTGTAGGTGGTATTCGCTCTTGCGGGCAAATGGGTTTTCCTATTTTGGTGAGGAGGTGGGGTGAAATCTTGTTATTGTTGGTGGTATTCACTCTTGAGGGTGACCGGACTTTCCTATTTTGGCCTGCAGGTGAGGTTGTGCAAAACTGTAAAGATAATGGAAAGCATAAGTGTCCAGTTTAGGATTATTAGTTTACATCAAACAATTTAAATGAATTCCTGTTTTGGAGGTGAGAGAGAGTTATTACATGGTTATCTTGGTGGAGGGTATTGACTGATGATATTTAGTAGACTGTTCATGTAGTTTTTTGTTTGCTAGTCTGATTATGGAGTTAGCAACATGAAGAGCATTTGGAGCTTCGCTGGATGTTGCTGGGGCACCAGTTTTCCGTCGAATTTCTGAAAATGAATCTCATTCGAGGATGTAGTGGAGCAGTGGATGTGGTGAGGCTACCTGGCAAAAGGTATATTCCCTGATGATATCATCCACTATATGCCAAGTGCACTTGTACCCGAGTCTCAGACGGTACACATTGACCGCCGTACTTCGTTGAAGGTTCTTAGGCAGGGTGATTTGCTGAAGATCAGTGGTGGCTTTGTACCACCAGGTGGAGGGGGAGCCAATGTCAGTGCACAGGTTGTGTTTAGTTATTAAGGCATTAAGGAGTGACTTGGTGGCATTATTTTTTATCTGTTGAATCCCAGGAGGCAGAGATATTTGGATTTCTGCTCTGAGAGTGGCTTGTTTGGTGGCTTGATTGGCTTCCTCATTTCCCTTGATGCCGACGTGGCTGGGAAACCAGGCAAGAGTGATGGCTTTTCCAAGGCTGGTCGTCCTGTGGTAGTGGCTGAGGATGGTGGTGATGATACGTACATTGTCTCTGAGGAGTGGCTTTTTGATGACCTGTAAGGTGCCTTTAGAGTCAGAGAGAATTAGGGCATGGTCAGCTCCTTTGCTGGATGAAGAAGTCGAGGGCGTTGGCTATGGCAACAAGCTCAGTCTGAAGCGATGAGCAGGAGTTTGACAGTCGCCAGGATAGGACGTGGTTTCCAGTGGTGAAGGCGGTGGCTGAGGCTCCAGTTTCATGATTTACTGAACCGCCGGTGTAGTAGACCTGAGAGTTTAGCCTGCTCCAACTCTGAATGTTGTCCTTGTATATGTTTTTAAGGACAAGCAAGTTTACCAAGCTTTAGGGGTTGTCAGGGAGCTCGATCTTTATGTCAAGTGGTTGGTCATACCATGGGGGTGGGCATCTGTATTCAGGAAGCGGAGTGTCCTGTATCTTGACTAGGATGCTCTCCCTGACTGGCAGTGCTTGTAGGCTAGCGCAGACCTTGGCTGTCCAGGTTCTAGGATGGTGGTTGGGGTGGCGATTGAGGGCTAGATGTAGATTTGTGCCAGTGAGGCATTTATGTTGGGCAGTGGTGGTTTTGGCCACAAAGAGGGTCAGTCTTTGCTGAGCTCTGAGTTTGAGTGGCATGAGTCCCGATTCCATCTGGATGTTTTCTCTCTTGGTCCACATGGGGGCTCCAAGCATGGTACGTATGGGGTTGTTTTGAATTACTTCTATCTTGTCCCACTGTTGGTCTTTTAGTAGCCAGAGTGTTTGACAAGCATAGTCTATGAGGCTGCGTATGGCTTGTACATAGAAGCATCTGAGAACATTAAATAATGCACCATCGTAGAGGCCCGACATCCAACGAAGGACCGCTAGTTGCTGGCTGCACTAGTCGTGCAAATGTTGAATTTCAGGTCCAAATGTTAATCTACTGTCGATGATTACACCCAGGTATTGGTGCTTGGTAACCCAGTCCACAGGCTCATTACCTATGACCAGATTAGTGACTGGTCTCCACTGGTGGATGTAAAGGGCCTTGGTTTTGCGGTCATTGATTTTAACTCCGAGAGAGATGGAGGCTTGGTGAATCTTGGTGAGGTAGTGTTGTGTCTTGTTAGAGCTTCTGTCGCCTATTGTGACAAGGGCAAAGTCATCCGCATAGTTAAAGAGTTTAGTTCCATGGGGTAGTGCGATGTCCATGAGTTTTTCCATGAGACAATTAAAGAGGAAGGGGCTAAGGATTCCACCTTGGGGGGTCCCATTTTCGTGGTTTTTGTAGGTGGAGTAGTGCCCATCTACTTTGACTCGTGCACTACGGCTTTGTAGACTCTGCTTGATCCATGAGAGAAGATTACCTTTGATCTGCTTTGAAACGAGAGCTGAGAGTATTGCTGGCACATTGGCTAGTTCAAAGGCCTTCTCTAGGTCTAGAAAAACGATGTATCCACGGTAGTTGTTGATAAATGATAGCATGAATGCTATGCATTCTGAGGTGCCTAAGCAAGGCTTGTAGGCAAACATGTTTTCTGGGAAGGGTGGGCATTTCCAGCGGACTCTGTTAAATACCATCTTTTCTGTCGTCTTGCTCAGGCAGTTTAGGAGGGAGATGGGGCGAGGGTTGTCAGGGTCCTGTGGTTTTAGGATGGGCTGAATGTCTGCTCTGTTCCATGAGGCTGATCTGATTCTTCGTGTGTATGTCGAATTGATCAGAGAGAGCAGAGCAAGCTCCCCTTTGGGCCCCATATTTTGAATCATTGTGTATATGATTCTATCAGCACCTGGGGCTGTGTTCTTAGAGCTTTTGCTTACTCTTAGTAGCTCAGTCAGAGAGAATGGGGCATCTGTTTTGTATTCAGTGTTGATGGCCTCTTCTATTTCTTCCCATCTTGCAGTGGTGAGGTCCTGAAGAATTGTACTGGTGGTGCTGGGGATCTGGTTGGAGCTTGGTCTATCCACAAATTTGATGGAAAGTTCTTCTGCTGCCCTGCTGGGATCCCTGTGGGGGAGGATTTTAGGAGGTTTACCTTTAGCAAAGGAGTTAATGCTCCTCCACATCTGGCCCACAGAGGTGTGAGCATCTAGGGTGGAACACCACTCTAGCCATTTTTTCCTCTTACTATTGCGTGTCTCTTCATGGACATGTTCTTTGACTGCCTGGAGAGTGCGGTAGGAGTCTTCTGTGCGACGTTTCCTGTGCATTTTCCGGATGACGTTGAGCCGGTGACTGAGTTCTTTAACTCTGTCACAGTATTACCATCTGTCCCGATGAGTGGTGTGTTGTGGTTTGCAGAGGGGGATGGAGGAGTTTGCTGCAGCTTGCAGGGTTTCAGACGACGAAACTGCAAGACCAGAAGAACGACCACCCCCCAAAAAAACCCACTGAAATTACCATTTCAATCTCCAATGGGAGCAATTAAAAAAACAACAACAAACAACCAAGTAAACAAACTAAGCCAGATCCAACAAAAACCCCCGTAATGAGACATTTTTTTTCCTTGATGTTCTCCCTTGAGGGTGAGTGGACCTTCCCTTGTGGCCCGCAGGTGGGAGAGATAAGATTTTGTTGATTGTAGGTGGTATTCGCTCTTGCGGGCGAATGGGCTTTCCTATTTGGTGAGGAGGTGGGGCGAAATCTTGTTATTGTTGGTGGTATTCACTCTTGAGGGTGATCGGACTTTCCTATTTTGGCCTGCAGGTGAGGTTGTGCAAAACTGTAAAGATAATGGAAAGCATAAGTGTCCAGTTGAGGATTATTAGCTTACATCAAACAATTTAAATGAATTCCTGTTTTGGAGGTGAGAGAGAGTTATTACATGGTTATCTTGGTGGAGGGTATTGACTGATGATATTTAGTAGACTGTTCATGTAGTTGTATGTTGCTAGTCTGATTATGGAGCTAGCAACATGAAGAGCATTTGGATCTTCGCTGGATGATGCTGGGGCACCAGTTTTCCGTCGAATTTCTGAAAAGGAATCTCATTCGAGGATGTAATGGAGCAGTGGATGTGGAGAGGCTACCTGGCAAAAGGTATATTCCCTGATGATATCATCCACTATTCGCCAGGTGCACTTGTACCCGAGTCTTAGACGGTACACATTGACCGCTGTGCTTCGTCGAAGGTTCTTAGGCAGGGTGATTCGCTGAAGATCAGTGGTGGCTTTGTACCACCAGGTGGAGGGGGAGCCAATGTTTGTGCACAGGTTGTGTTTAGTTATTAAGGCGTTAAGGAGTGACTTGGTGGTTTTATTTTTTATCTGTTGAATCCCAGGAGGCAGAGATATTTGGATTTCTGCTCTGAGAGTGGCTTGTTTGGTGGCTTGATTGGCTTCCTCATTTCTCTTGATGCCGACATGGCTGGGAAACCAGGCAAGAGTGATGGCTTTTCCAAGGCTGGTCGTCCTGTGGTAGTGGCTGAGGATGGTGGTGATGATACGTACATTGTCTCTGAGGAGTGGCTTCTTGATGACCTGTAAGGCGCCTTTAGAGTCAGAGAGAATTAGAGCATGGTCAGCTCCTTGCTGGATGAAGAAGTCAAGGGCGTTGGCTATGGCAACAAGCTCAGTCTGGAGCGATAAGCAGGAGTTTGACAGTCGCCAGGATAGGACGTGTTTTCCAGTGGTGAAGGCGGTGGCTGAGGCTCCAGTTTCTTGATTTACTGAACCGTCAGTGTAGTAGACTTGAGAGTTTGGCTTGCTCCAGCTCTGAATTTTGTCCTTGTATACGTTTTTAAGAACAAACGGGTTTACCAAGCTTTTGGGGTTGTCAGGGAGCTCGATCTTTATATCAAGTGGTTGGTCATTTCATGGGGGTGGGCATCTGTATTCAGGAAGCGGAGTGTCCTGTATCTTGACTGGGATGCTCTCCCTGACTGGCAGTGCTTGCAGGCTAGCACAGACCTTGGCTGTCCAGGTTCTAGGATGGTGGTTGGGGTGGCGATTGAGGGCTAGATGTAGATTTGTGCCAGTGAGGCATTTATGTTGGGCAGTGGTGGTTTTGGCCACAAAGAGGGTCAGTCTTTGCTGAGCTCTGAGTTTGCTTGACATGAGTCCCGATTCCATCTGGATGTTTTCTCTCTTGTTCCACATGGGGGCTCCTAGCATGGTACGTATGGGGTTGTTTTGAATTACTTCTATCTTGTCCCACTGTTGGTCTTTTAGTAGCCAGAGTGTGGGACAAGCATAGTCTATGAGGCTGCGTATGGCTTGTACATAGAAGCTTCTGAGGACATTAAATGATGCACCATCGTAGAGGCCCGACATTTGACAAAGGATCGCTTGTGGCTTGCTGCACTAGTCGCGCAAGTGTTGAATTTCAGGTCCAAATGTTAGTCTGCTGTCGATGATTACACCCAGGTATTGGTGCTTGGTAACCCAGTCCACAGGCTCATTACCTATGACCAGATTAGTGACTGGTCTCCACTGGTGGATGGGAAGAGCCTTGGTTTTGCGGGCATTGATTTTAACTCCGAGGGAGATGGAGGCTTGGTGAATCTTGGTGAGGTAGCGCTGTGTCTTGTTAGAGCTTCTGTCGCCTGTTGTGACAAGGGCAAAGTCATCCGCATAGTTGAAGAGTTTGGCTCCATGGGGTAGTGCGATGGCCATGAGTTTTTCCATGAGACAATTAAAAAGGAAGGGGCTAAGGATTCCACCTCGGGGGGTCCCATTTTCGTGGTTTTTGTAGGTGGAGTAGTGCCCATCTACTCTGACTCGTGCACTGCGGTTTTGTAGACTCTGCTTGATCCACGAGAGAAGGTTACCTTTGATCTGTTTTGAAATGAGAGCTGAGAGTATTGCTGGCACATTGGCTCGTTCAAAGGCATTCCCTAGGTCTAGAAAAACGATGTATCCACGGAAGTTGTTGATAATGGATAGCATGAAGGCTATGCATTCTGAGGTGCCTAAGCCAGGCTGGTAGGCAAACATGTTTTCTGGGAATGGTGGGCATTTCCAGCAGACTCTGTTAAGTACCATCTTTTCTGCCGTCTTGCTCAGGCAGCTTAGGAGGGAGATGGGGCGAGGGTTGTCAAGGTCCTGTCGTTTTGGGATGGGCCGAATGTCTGCTTTGTTCCATGAGGCTGGTCTGATTCTTCGTGTGCATGTCGAATTGATCAGAGAGTGTAGAGCAAGCTCCCCTTGGGGCCCCATATTTTGAATCATTGTGTATGTGATTCTATCAGCACCTGGGACTGTGTTCTTAGAGATTTTGCTTTCTTAGTAGCTCAGTCAGAGAGAATGGGGCATCTGTTTTGTATTCAGTGTTGATGGCTTCTTCTATTTCTTCCCATCTTGCAATGGTGAGGTCCTGAAGAGTTGTTCTGGTGGTGATAGGGAGCTGGTTGGAGCTTGCTCTATCCGCGAATTTGACTGAGAGTTCTTCTGCTGCCCTGCTAGGATCTCTGTGGGGGATGATTTTAGGAGGTTTACCTTTAGCAAAGGAGTTAATGCTCCTTCTCATCTGGCCCACAGATGTGTGAGCGTCTAGGGTGGAACACCACTCTAGCCATTTTTTCCTCTTACTATTGCATGTCTCTTCATGGACATGTTCTTTGACTGCCTGGAGAGTGCAGTAGGAGTCTTCAGTGCAACGTTTCCTGCGCATTTTCCAGATGACGTTGAGCCGGTGATTGAGTTCTTTAACTCTGTCACAGTATTACCATCTGTCCCAATGAGTGGTGTGTTGTGGTTTGCAAAGGGGGATGGAGGAGTTTGCTGTAGCATGCAGGGCATTGACTAGCTTGGCCTCTGCTTGGTCGATGTCTTCGGATGGTGTGTAGGCTGAAAACCAATTGCCGAGGTGCTCCTGGAATCTGCCCTAGTTGGCATTCTTGAAATTCCATTGAGGGGTAGGAGCAGGGATTTGGAAGATTTCAGGAATTGGCAGCGTGAGATGGATCCCGTAGTGGTCGCTTGTGACCAGGTCATGAACTCTCCATGTGGCGTCTTGTTTTAGGGAGTTGGAGACAAATTTGAGGTCCAGTATTCCACCTCTGTCATGTGTTGGCTCATGATTGTTGAGAAGGGAGACGTCTTCTTGGTCGTCCAGCAGGCTCATGATGTGTCTGCCTGCAGCACAAGGGCGCTCATACCTGAGTATTAGATGGTGAGCGTTGAAGTCGCCTCCTATTACCAAGTCACGATGACTGGCTAGCCCGAAGAGGGTAGTCAGGTGTAAGCCACCATCCTGTGGTCTGTAAATGTTGTACATATCTATGCAGCTGCCCTGAAGTTTGATGTTAACAGCGAGGACATGGACATATTCACCGAAGTGGACAGGTCGGGTTATTTCCTTGGCTAACAGGTTTTTCCTGATGAAGGTGGCACTGCGTCTGTTCTCCCCTGGAGACCAGTGATGGTAGAATCCTTTGTATCCTGGGATTTTTGGAGTGTTTTGCTCTGTGCACAGGGTTACTAAAACCATGAACACATCTATGTTTTCAGCCTTGGCAATGCCTTCAAGATGTTGTACCTTGTGACTGAGACCCTGGGCGTTCCAGTGTAGTGTCCCGAGATTAGACCAATGGAGGTGGTAGGAGTGGTGGGTTTTTGAGGCTGATAGTGGGTTCTGGAGACGAGGGCATGGGCCATAATGGAGTGGGCTACTTCGACGACTTGATTGTAGGCATCTTGAGGAGAGGCTCTGGTATCGAGGAGTCTGACGGCTGCCTGTATGGCTTGAATAATAATGTTGGTGAGCTCATTTACTGTGAAGAGGGTTTGCTGTTGGGAAGAGGAGGCAGAGGAAGGTGTCTGGATAGGCTGTGGGGGTATGGGATCTAAGTCTAGGGTCCCGGGACCTGGTGTGGTTAGTGGATGTGTGTGGTCTGAGTGTTGCATGTGACTGTATTGTGTGTTTGAGTGTTGCATGGGGTGGAGGTGTTGGTGTGAGTGTTGCATGAGGGGATGGTAGGGTTGTGAGTGTTGTTTGGGGGGGATGGTAGGAGTGTGAGTGTTGTGTGATGGAGTGGATGGAGTTGGTGTATGTGTGGAAACTGTAGGAGGTGTGATCTGTGTGTTAGGAGCTGGGTTAGTGTTGTGTGGTGGGTTTTGGGTGGGGAGGTTAGGTGTGAGTGGGGCAGGAAGGGCCTTTGTCAAGGATTGGAGGTGGGGGGAGGAGCTGGGGGTGAAGTTGGGGGTGGTGTGATTAGTGACAGGGACAGAGGGAGGGACTCTTTGAGGAATCCTTTTCAGCCTTTCTGGGCAGCGGCTGTTCCATGCGTGATGGTTTCCCTTACAGTTTGGGCACTTGGCAACTGTTACTTCATTGGCCTTGAATTTGTTGAGGCAGCGGTCAGTGGAATGTCTCCCACTGCAGTTTGCACATCTCTCTGGGAGGTGGCAAGTATTTCAATGGTGCCCAAATCTTTGACACCAGAAACATCTCAGTGGTTCAGGAGTGTAGTCTCTTATGTTGAATTTGCCCCAGATGCCGAGGTTTACTTGCAAAGGGGGTGGACCACAGATGTGGACCAGAACTTGTTTTGAGGGGACAGTTTGGCCCTCTATTTTGGAGGAGCAACGTGAGGCAGCCGTAATATATGTTTGCTTGGTTAGCAGGTCAACTGACCAAGCAACAGGGAAGCCAATGAGGATGTATTTTCTTATTTTTTGGGCAGATTCCATCTCTGTCAAGTGAGGTGAGTTGAGGCTGCGGATCTTCTCTGCAGCTTCTGCTGAGGATGGGTGGATGATAAATTCACCCTGTACATTAGGCTTAATTTTGCAGCCGAACTCGGTGAGTTGGTCTTCCTACTCTCTGATTAGGTCATATGCCTCTTTGATGGAAGGAGTCTGAACTTTGAACTCTGATATGGGCTCTCTATCAGTCTTTGGGTCTGAGGGGGGGAACTGGGGCAGCAGCACTCTTATGGCTACTGCCAGAGGCCGTCCTTGGCCTCTTCTTTCCCACAACCGTCCACCCCTCTTGAGGGGGGTCGATTTCCATTCTCACCTGGGGGGGAGCAGGAGAAGCGGCAGAGGCCATGACTAACAACTAGTCATGGATATCACAGATTTCACTAGGTATATATCACTTGCACTGTTTGTCAATTTCGTTTAATAAAATATAGAGGCCTTGTGGCTGGATCACTTCACTTAATTGGAACACTACAACACTTTATCCCTAAAACAGTCTTCCATCTTTCTTCCCAACTCTCATGGGAGAGGGGAGTGCAAACAGAGAATATGCTCAGCACCACGTGGTTTTCTTTTGTTTCTCTTCCCAGCACTCTAAAGAAAGGGAAAAGCAAACAGAATAAATGCAAGGTTGAAATTTGAACACTTTCTATAGAATTATGGAACACACAATAATGTGTTCAACTAAACAAAGCGACACAAAAGCACAAAAGAACAACAAAACAAGGCAATCTTTCTGTTTCTCTTTTTGGCTCTCGTGAGAGAGGGAGAAAAGAAAACAGAGATACTTAGGTTGTTTTCCTTGTAGAAACTTCCACCTCAGATCAGGGACGGTGTGGAGGAGGAGAAATTCACTTCACTGGTAGGAAGAGGCTTCAACTACCTATCACATAAGAGATAAAAACAATTAAGAAACCTGAACACTTTCTATTTCCCTTTTCTTCCCAACTCTTATAAAAGAGAGAGAAGAGCAGGCAAAAATATTTGGGGTATATGACACACACAGTCACTTGTTTTCACTAAAACAAAAACAGGAACACAAAACAAAATAAAAACAATCTTTGCTTTTTTTTCTGGCTCTCGTGAGAGAGGAGGAAAAGAGGACAGACATACTTAGGCAGGTCCTATCACTACTGGAGCTGGAACCAGACTATTGTGTGGAGTTAATATGCTGGGCGGAGTCGGCTTTAGCTGCTGGCTGGAGTCGGCTTCTACTATTGGCTGCTGGCAGAGTGAGAGAGGAGAGGTCCAACCGATACTGGAGTTGGAACTGGACTGTGTAAGGAGACAGAATGAAAGACACTAAGGGGCGACCTAACCTTCACAATCATCGGCAGAAACGACGATATTCTACCCCCCAATATGGAAGAGAACGAAGTCAGAGATTTAATTCTCAGAACCAACAAACTTAAATACGCATACTCCAACATTGGCTACGATTCCCATCAAGTACATCTATTACTCGAACAAAATAAAATTGATATAAGTGAAATAAGAATTCAGTCAAGACAACACGAGAAATACTACCATTAATTCAACCTTAGATATAGAAGAACACCTGAAACAGTGGTATGACATAGTTAATAAAGCAATAGAAAATCATATACTTTTAAAAATGACGAAAACCTTACCCCACCCAAAAACTAAATGACAAATGCAAAGCACTCAAAAATAGATACATAACCTTATCAAATAACATCGGCAGAGGCCCCTGAGGCCCCCAAGCTTTAACTGAACTGAGGACAATAAAAGAGGAACTACAAAATAAATTAACAGAATCATATAATAATAATTGGGAAAATATAATAATGAAACTTCAAAACAAAGAAAAGGATCCCAAAAATATTTGGAATGATATAAAGAAATTAAAGGGTAACTGCAAATAATCAATGCCGTATTTAATAGACAATAACAATAACAATAAAAAAAAACTATTCACCAGCAAAGAAAAAGAATTTGACAGGGACCTCCAAGAGCTATGCAACACTCCTACATCTGAAGATCACTCTTCTGCCCAGGCTCTGTATGACTGCCATATCAGCGCCTGTCTCCTGGCCCTCCCAGAGTCTTTCTCCAAGGAATGGCAAGCCCAGACCGAGGACTGTGACTGCCGAGCTGCCGCTCATACTGAACAATTCAAGTGACAGTATGATTCCCACACCCATCCCCTTGCCAGGTTGACTGTCAGCCAGCTCGTCCAAATTAAAAACCCAATGTCAGGCCAATGGGACAAGGTTGGAGTAGTTATAGGGTGCAAGCAGGCCCAGGAAGAATGAAGTATGTCTTCCCAACGGATGAGTCTGGTGGTGGATCATCTACATCTCCGTCCAGTGCCCTCTCCAAGTGTAAACCCTCTCCTTTATGTCCCTGTGGCCCCTGCTCGGCATTGAAAAGTCATGTGGATAATCTCCCCAATGTATCATGTCGTTAACCTGGACTCATGGAATACAAAGTCCACTCATAATGGTGCTATGAGTGTGAGGGAGGAGGGAGGGGTGGCTATCTGAATATTAAGTGATCCATTAACAAGCTGTTTGGACAATTATGTACTCAGCTGTTAGCTAGTACATTTTTCTGATAGCTGACGAACAATTTGGCTGTTGGAGCCTTGGAATGATATATGGTATTGTGTTCAAGTCAGTTATTGAACAGGGTAGTTTGTGGAGAACAGCGAATGTTAAATTCTCTTCATGAAGAATGCAGTACTATATTTTTAGTCGTATATCAGCCTCGGTCCCTGTTAGTTGTGTATCAATTTCATGCTCTGTTAGTCACACAAGGCTCGTGTCTCTCCAGCTTGCTCATGTGTATAGTTTCTTGTAAATATATATGTATATAGATTTTTGTAATAAACTTTTTGGCCAGAACCTAGTGTTTCCTTCAAGATCATATATCAACAGATGGAGAGACTAATGATGGAAAAATCATAGGGGTAGAGAAAACATAGATGCCTGGAAGATTTATAAAAAAAGCAAGAAGTGATTACTCTGTAAAAGAAGAGAGGCTGAAAGAGATTATCAGAGAGATATCACCAAGAAGGCTACAGAAAATCCCAAACTTCTTCACAGCTTAATCAGAGGAAAACAGAAGGTCAAAGAAGCATTGCTGAGATGGATGCAGAAATATGCGAATACTTGAACAAGGAGTTTCAGTCAGTATTTACAGTAGAAAATACCCACCCCCACAGATTGCAGAGATAGGAGTTCATGGGCTGTTATTAAAGAATATTACCTTTATAGCCACAGAGGTATGCAAAGAGTTGATAGATTTAGATGCCCACAAAGCTACAAGCCCTGATGATACATCTCCTTATGTACTTAAGCAATGCACTAATTCAATATCAATGACACTTTGCATCATATTTGAAAAATTGCTAGAAACAAGCAAACATGGTATCTGTCTTCAAAAAAGAAACAAGAGATACAGCCCTTAGCAATATGCCTGTTTCCTTGACCAGCATTGTTTGCAAAGTTATGGAGAAATTACTAAGAAAACACACCTCTCTTCACTTGGAATCCGTCAACTTTTTGTCAGTGAAACAACATGGCTTCAGAGAAGGTAAGTCAACAGTAACAGACTTATTAGAATCTCATTATGAGGTAAGATGGATTTTAAAGGAAAGAGAGGGCTGGGTGGATTGCATTTTCTTAGACTTCCAGAAATCAGTTGATACAGTCTGACATGGGAGACTTATTAAGAAGCTGCAAGAAATAGCAAGACTAGGTGGAATGTCTTGGAATGAATAATAACATACTTAGAAGGAAGGGAACAGAGGGTAAGAGTAAGACACTCAGCGTTTGAATAGAGAAGGGTTGGTAGTGAGGATACAGAGGGTTCAGTTTTAGGGCCACTTTTGTCTCTTGCATATATAAATGACCTACCAGAGCCAGCATATTCATTCATGAATATGTTTGCAGATGATGCAAAGATTGTGAAGGAAGTAAGTGACGAAAACAGGAGTAGAATACTTCAGGAAGATCTAAACAATTTGTATGAGTGTTAAAAACGTGGCTAATGAAATTCAATGTTTCAAAATGTAAGGTAATGAGAATGGGTACAAGTGCAAGAAGGTCCAAGCTTGAATACTCCATAGCAGGAGCAGAACTTCAAGAGAAGGAGAATGAGAGGGATCTAGGAGTAAACATATTGGCAGATTTTTCTCCGGAAATGCATATTAATGGCATAGTAAGGGCAACATATACTTTCTTAGCAATTATAACAATAGCCTTTAGACACATGGGCAAGGATATGTCCAGAAATATTTAAGTAACCTATTGAATATGCAGCCCCCTTTTGGAATCCACACTTTAAAAAAACACATAATTAAGCTGGAAAAAGTACAGACATGCCACGAAACTAGTACCATAAATACACAATGCAGTTAGGAAGAGAGGATGAGAGAATTAGACTTACCATCGCTTGAAGCTGGAGGAATGGGGGGGAATGTGGTGACAGTTTTTAGATCCCTCATGGGTATGACAAAGTGCACAGGATCGATATTTTGATATGGCAGTCTATAGAACCATATCATAGTTTGAAGCTCTGTAAGAGAACTTCTTTGCAGGATGAAAAGAAATAGTTTTATAGTGTAAGAGTAGTTGATGATTGGATTTTGCAAAGAGAGTAGGAGGTTAATACTAACTCAAATCATGGTTTTAATGACAAGTATGATAAGTATCACTGAGTACAAAAATGGAACCGACCAGGAGACACTGAGTTACGAACTTAGGGTTCTTTCCCTTAAGTACAATCAAGTAATTACAATTATGTATTTACAAACACACATGATATATTGATATGGCTGGATCTAGAACTAAAGGTCATAGCTTGAAGCTTCCAAAGAAAACTTCTTTGTAGAATGTAAGGGAGTACTTTTTTTTTTTTTTAGTGTAAGAGTAGTTGATGATTGGACACTAAGCAAGGAGGTAGTTAATGCTAACTCGATCCAAAGAATTAAGGACAAGCATGGTAAGAATCATTGTAAAAATATGGAAGCATATGGAAGCATAGAGCTATTTTCCATAACCACAATTAGGGAAATGTATATAAATGACATAGTAAGGCCGACATATGCTTGCTTAGGAAATGTAAGGGTAGCCTTCAGGCATATAGACAAGGAAGTGCTCAGAAATATTTATGTAACCTATCTGATACCAAAGCCTGAATATTCAGTCCCCTTTTGGATTCCACACTGTAAAAAGCACGTAGGTAAGCTGGAAAAAGTTCAAAGAAATGTCATGAAACTTTTGCCAGAAATACGCAATCTCAGATATGAGGAGAGGCTGTGGGAATTAGACTTACCATCACTCAAATCTAGAAGAATGAGGAGGATATGGTGATGATTTTTAAATTCCTTCATGGTTATGACGGAGTGGATAGGGATCGATATTTTCATTTGGCTGGCACTAGAATTAGAGGTCATAGTAAGAAAACTTCTTTGCAGCATGTTAGGGAGTACTTTTTTTTTAGTGTAAGAGTAGTTGATAATCGAAATTCGCTGAGCAGGGAGGTAGTTAATGCTTAGTCAGTCTATAGTTTTAAGGACAAGTATGATAAGTATCACTAAGTACAAAAATGGAACCGACCAAGCACACAAATAATGAGTTTCCAATATTATTCTACTGGATGAAAATATATTAGTTAGTCACAGCTAACCAAATATATTTATACTACTGTAAGAGCTTTCAAAATCATTAATAATTTGCCGGCAGTAGCATAAAGCAAATTATTCTCAATAAATGAAAAATAAGCAAGACAAATACAGTATGTATTCCTTAAACTGTGGGTAATTATACAAGTTTGCAATGCCAATAGGGCAAAATTACTTATTAATTATTTGCAATTTATATGGTAAAACACTTTATTCATGATAAAGGGGGAATCTACGAGATAAATATGAATTCATTAAATTTTGGTGAGAAAGAAATATTTTCAGTGCAAGAAGAGCAAAATCACCTTTTGAAGTATATGCAACTTATAACTCAAAACACTTTTCCCAATATATGAAGAATCAACAAGATAAATACAGTATGTAGTCATTAATTTGGGATTAACAAGAAACATTTGCAATGCCAACAGGGCAAAATTACATATTAATTCTTTGCAATTTATAGCAAATACAGTTTATTTTAATTATTAATTATATGCAACTTATAAAAAAAAAAACATTTTATTTACGAGTATTGACGTAAAACATTTTACTTACGATGATAGAGGGGGTGAAATGAAATTAGAATTTGTTAGGAGAAGGGATAGATATTTACGTGGTAATGAGCAATCTTCTGAGGATGAGATTTTACTTTGGCACCCACATTTGGCAAAATTTGGCAAATGAGATTCCGGTTAGGTAATCTACAAATGTTCATTTTGTATGGGAATGGAATCTGAGAAAAATTTCTTAGGATCTGACTCGTAAAGGACTTGACCAGTAACGAATTTAAACAGTTTCTTATATTCCCAATTTGCTTGACCAAGGAGCTGTACCGTGCACTATCTCTCACCTTGTTTGTGCCAGATGAATTCCTGTGAAGACGCCATGTTAAAATGGTTTGAAGTAAACGTGACTGCTGAGGCGAGATCTTGCCACTGGGATGTTTGGCCACTAATTGAGAGTGATCAAGCATCATTCGGCCCTCTGTAGGATGAATATTCACAGCAGTAACTGGTCATATAATATTCAAGGGCTACTGTAGTGGTGGTCCCTGGTAGGCAATTATGGCAGAGATGCAAGGGAGAGACAGTATTTTAGGTGCAAAAAGTGTAAGCTTGTTGCACCTGCAGGAGACGAAATTTTAACTATTTAGATAATAAAGAAGCTACTGAAATGTATCTAGATAGGCTAATGACTTATCAGCAGGGTCAAATTTATAACAAAACTTATCAGCAAAGCAATTATATAGTAAGAAAATTGCGTAAACAACATATCAATAGCCTCGTTCATGAGAAAAAAAGAAAAAGCAGAAAATAGAATAGGGAGATTTTTTTAAATTGGGATCATGCTTTCTACATGTACAAGAATATTAAACAAGATATATTTAAATCTAGCTATAAGCTGAAATTTAAATTGCAAATTATTATAATCTGCAAAATGCAAGGAATGGGAATTACTTTAGTAAGGAAAGAAAAGACAGTTAAAAGTTACTAAATTAACTACTAAAGCATCTACTACAGACTCTGGTGACTTTGAGCAAAACACTCTGATGTAAGGGATCTTTCGCGTAAACACTATCAGGTAATTACAACTTAGTAATTACACTCACAACGGGCATTAGAACAGACGCAATCAGTATCTCTCATATTTTTCCTTGTGGTTTTTGAGTGAACCGGGTCTAAAGTATAAAACTTAAACCAAAGTTGCCTTAATAAAGATTCTGCAGAGTATTGTGAGTAAAAATATATATTTGTAGTAAAAAAGACTGTCCTAAAAAATTAAAGGGAAATTCTATGAGAGGACTTTTGAGAGGGGGAAAAAGAAGGTGCTATACTGCCCTGTCTTGAAGGAAGATTAGGAGAGTTGCCACAGGCAACGCCATCACATTACCTAATTCTTTGTGTAAATCGGGGAGAGCTCTTACAGCCTTATTGACTGGTCCTGTGGTTCTATATCTTGTTAAAATCAATATCCTTCCCTTATAGTTTAACTTGATAGCAATTTTGTTATGCAAAATAAATTAATAAATGAATAGATAAATATGAAAAATACACTTGTCACCAGTGTTAAGTTGTTAAGTAGCACAGTTGTCTTATTTTTTTCTTTTTGCTCTGTTCTCTTTTATTGTTGCTTTTTGCTTAAATTGAGTTAGATTTAAATTCTGATCCTGTGATAACATATCTGGGTTAAAAATTGATTAATCTTTTTCTTCTAAAATGACTGGTTTAGCAGTTAAGAAGAAAATATAGCAGAAACAGGTGTTGAAGCATCAAGTGTTTGTCTCCTCAGTTATATATTTGAGTTTTCCTTCAAGTGGCCTTTGCTTTGTATTTTTTCTTTTCTAATTACCAAAGTCATATTTTAAGTTAGGATGTGTGTTACCAGAAAAGTGATGAACTAAGTTACTAAATTAGTACTCATATGAAGATATAGCAATTCTGTACGAAGCTAAATAAAAACTTTTTCTCTTTTATTTCTCTCATATTCTGTGAAACTGAAAAGAGATGGAAAAGGCGAGCTTATTTTAAGAAGAATAACGACATTTCAGAAATGAAGGAAGAAATGAGAAAGAGCAAGCTTTTCTTTCTGTCAAAAGGAAGTGGTCCACTATTCTAGTGTGGCATGGCTTTGGGTGGCTTGCACACAAGCAGACGAGCAGAAGGCATATGATGGGAGGATGAAGTCGGAGGGGGAAAAGTAACGATGATTGACGAATTTGTGGAAAGTGAAAATAGTGAAGATCCGGTAAGAGGGAGGTGGTATGCTCCAAATTCAGAGAGCAGGGATTGCATGGTTTGATGCAATTAGCATGCTGACAGGTGTGATATTAGAAATGGGTGGCTTCATAGTCTAGTATGGAGAATGGTAGAGGAAGAAAAGTAACTACAATTCCATTAATGTGTCAGAACTGGATACTGTGTTGAAAGGAGTTAATTTAGCTATACAGTGGGACTTATGAGAGGTTGGCATAAAAACTGATTCAGCCAGTTCTAGGACAACTGCCCCCTCTAGAACTCCCCCCTGGACAATTGCTCACTGGACAATTGCTCCCATAGGACAATTGCCCGATAGGACAATTCCCCTTGGACAACTGTCCATTAAGAGAAAATTAAGAAAAAACACAACTTTGGGGGGGTAATAAATGCAATAGAACTAATTAGTTTAATAGGAAGCTTATGTATGTTGGCTACATATATGTGAAGCAGAAAGAACTGGCAAAAAATGTCATATCTTATTAATGTGAAAAACATCGGTTAACCAACTGTAAAGTAAAAGTCAAAATTTATGGAAATGAAGTAGTTGACCATGTAAATGATCCCACCCATGCTGCAGATATAACCAAATGCTACATAACCATATGTGAACTAAAATTGCTTTCTTCTATCCGAATATATGGAAACATTTTGAAGTGTTGATGAGGGAGCAGGCACTGACCACCGTCATGAGCAATCAAATGCTTGTATGAAATCCAACACTGCCTAAGCAGAAACACAATCAAAATTCGACAGCCAGAATAATAAAATCGTACAGGACTTCGAGAACTGGTCTGTCGACTTTTTGAGATGTATAGCCAATAATTTGCAATTTTAGTGATATAGTTTAAATTATTTAAGAATATAAATCTAATTATTAGATAATTCTTCATATAGTATAACATGAAATGTAAGATTTAATTACTCTCATTATTAATTATGTGATTATTAACTTTTGTATTTGTGGATAGCCTAAAATTTGTAATTTTAATTATAGAATTATAGTGATATGAAAATATGCATCTGTTATTTGATAATTCTTATTGTATAACAGATAATACATGAAAATAAAACTAATTAGTTTTATTAGTACTTATTCCCCCCCCCAAAGTTGTGCTTTCTCTTAATTTTCTCTTAATGGGGGCAATTGTCGGGGGCCAGTTGTCCTATGGGGGCAGTTATCCAGGGGGCAATTGTATGGGGGCAGTTGTCCCAGGAGTAGTTGCTTCGGGGGCAGTTCTCCTGATACCAATTCAACCACGGTGTTGGGCATGGTTAACTTTGTTTTAACTGCTGTAAACAGAGTCCGTACAAAGGGAGCTGTGTAGAGCATTGTAAAGTGCTGCCTTGGGATGTAAAGAGAGGTGATTGATGAGTTTGGGTTACTAGTAAGTTTAGTCTTTGTGCCATCAGGACAGAAAAAGGCAGATGCCCTAACCAGAGTGAAGAAAAATTGGCTTGGGACACCAGAAAAGAAGAGAGAAAAGAAGGCTGAGCTATGTTGTAAGGGATCTCCAAGTGTGGGGGAGTTGCATCAAATGAACCACATGGGAACTGATAGGCCACTGTTTGCGGCTAGAAGTTTAGGTAGAAATTTGGTACTTGGTAAGAAGTTAGATCCTGCACCAAAATCACATAAGACAGGGAAATTAGAGTGAGGAATGATTGGAAAAGATTGGAGATTGATGTGACCCATTATTAACAATGGAGATATTTTTCTATGGTAGATTGTGGTCTTGGTTGATTTGCAATCTAAAGAGAGTTGAAGACAGAGACTGCAAGGGAAGTATAGTGATATGAAAATATGCATTTGTTATTTGATAATTCTTATTGTATAACAGATAATACATGAAAATAAAACTAATTAGTTTTATTAGTACTTATTCCCCCCCCCCCCAAAGTTGTGCTTTCTCTTAATTTTCTCTTAATGTGGGCAATTGTCGGGGGCCAGTTGTCCTATGGGGCAGTTATCCAGGGGGCAATTGTATGGGGACAGTTGTCCCAGGAGTAGTTGCTTCGGGGGCAGTTCTCCTGATACCAATTCAACAACGGTGTTGGGCATGGTTAACTTTGTTTTAACTGCTGTAAACAGAGTCCGTACAAAGGGAGCTGTGTAGAGCATTGTAAAGTGCTGCCTTGGGATGTAAAGAGAGGTGATTGATGAGTTTGGGTTACTAGTAAGTTTAGTCTTTGTGCCATCAGGACAGAAAAAGGCAGATGCCCTAACCAGAGTGAAGAAAAATTGGCTTGGGACACCAGAAAAGAAGAGAGAAAAGAAGGCTGAGCTATGTTGTAAGGGATCTCCAAGTGTGGGGGAGTTGCATCAAATGAACCACATGGGAACTGATAGGCCACTGTTTGCGGCTAGAAGTTTAGGTAGAAATTTGGTACTTGGTAAGAAGTTAGATCCTGCACCAAGATCACATAAGACAGGGAAATTAGAGTGAGGAATGATTGGAAAAGATTGGAGATTGATGTGACCCATTATTAACAATGGAGATATTTTTCTATGGTAGATTGTGGTCTTGGTTGATTTGCAATCTAAAGAGAGTTGAAGACAGAGACTGCAAGGGAAGTATAGTGATATGAAAATATGCATTTGTTATTTGATAATTCTTATTGTATAACAGATAATACATGAAAATAAAACTAATTAGTTTTATTAGTACTTATTCCCCCCTTCCCAAAGTTGTGCTTTCTCTTAATTTTCTCTTAATGTGGGCAATTGTCGGGGGCCAGTTGTCCTATGGGGGCAGTTATCCGGGGGGCAATTGTATGGGGACAGTTGTCCCAGGAGTAGTTGCTTCGGGGGCAGTTCTCCTGATACCAATTCAACCACGGTGTTGGGCATGGTTAACTTTGTTTTAACTGCTGTAAACAGAGTCCGTACAAAGGGAGCTGTGTAGAGCATTGTAAAGTGCTGCCTTGGGATGTAAAGAGAGGTGATTGATGAGTTTGGGTTACTAGTAAGTTTAGTCTTTGTGCCATCAGGACAGAAAAAGGCAGATGCCCTAACCAGAGTGAAGAAAAATTGGCTTGGGACACCAGAAAAGAAGAGAGAAAAGAAGGCTGAGCTATGTTGTAAGGGATCTCCAAGTGTGGGGGAGTTGCATCAAATGAACCACATGGGAACTGATAGGCCACTGTTTGCGGCTAGAAGTTTAGGTAGAAATTTGGTACTTGGTAAGAAGTTAGATCCTGCACCAAGATCACATAAGACAGGGAAATTAGAGTGAGGAATGATTGGAAAAGATTGGAGATTGATGTGACCCATTATTAACAATGGAGATATTTTTCTATGGTAGATTGTGGTCCTGGTTGATTTGCAATCTAAAGAGAGTTGAAGACAGAGACTGCAAGGGAGATTGCGGTCATGTTAAATGAGGCCTTTCTAGAAAGGGGCCTAGTTGATGAGGTATTGATGGCTAACAGTACTTCCTTCTGCAAAAAGACATGTTGGATATATGGAGTATAAATCCCTTCTTCAAAGCAAGTTATCGACCTAGTGGAAATGGGAATGTGGAAAGACATAATCGGACCATTAAAGCAAAGGCAGAAAGGGCCCTTGTAACACCTGCAGAAGCAGCATTTTGATATAATGTCACCTAGGTCGGTACAAGATGACAAAACGGTGCTGCAATGAGCAGTATTTTAGTACGAGTGGTGACACCCTAGTGTAGTGCCAATGGTTGTTGGGAAGGAAGAGGAAGGGGTTATGTCTATGCATATTGGAGATGAGGTTTGGGCGAATTCTCCTTATGGGAAGTGCACATCTCAGTAGAGAAGAGGGATTGTGATGGATGTGCATTCCCATAATAACATTTCTGTTAATGGAATGCCATGGCACATCTTGGATCTGCGGCGGGTGGTGGAGAGTGAAGAAAGTAAGATAGAAAGAAGACAGTAAGGCACGACTATGATGATCTCAGTGAGAGGGACGGGCGCTGGTGGATGAGAGATTATGTTGTGAGAGATTACAGTGATGAAGATTAGACTGATGTCCAGATCAAGGGGGGTGTTGTGTAAATTAGCATTGTTAGTGCTAGATATCAATTAATGCCTATATTTTTAGTTTCTTTAATGGTTTTGTGTTAGTTTTGGATCCATTTTGTTCAGTATAATTTGCCACTACGCTTATGTAATTACCTAATTGTAATTACCTAATTGTGCTTATAGGAAAGAGCCCTATGCCTATAACTTCCCGTTTCCTGGTCGGTTCCATTTTTGTACTTAGTGATACTTATCATACTTGTCCTTTAAACTTTGGATTGAGTTAGCATTAACTGCCTCCAAGCTTAGCCATTTTCAATTATCATCTACCCTTACACTAAAAAAGTACTTCGTTACGTCCAGCAAAGAAGATATCCTATGAAGCTTCAAACTATGACCTCCAGTTCTAGTGCCAACCACATTGGAATATCGATCAATATCCTCTCTGTCATAACCATGAAGAAATTTAAAAACCGTCATCATATCCCCCTCAAATTTCTAACTTAGAGCGGTGGTAAGTCTAATTCCCTCAGCCTTTCATCATAACTGAGATTGCATTATTTCTGGCACCAGCTTTGTGGCATATCTTTGAACTTTCTCCAGCTTAACTGGAAAAAAAAGTGGGGATTCTAAATGCGGGTTGCATATTCAAGCTTTGGCCTCACATAGGTTACATAAATATTTCTGAACAGTACCTTGTTCATGTGCCTGAAGGCTATCCTTACATTTGCTAAGAAAGCATATGCTGCCCTTACTATGCCATTTATATACATTTCAGGAGACCAATCTGCCAGTATGTTTACTCCTAGATCTCTCTCATTCTCTGTCTCTTGAAGTTCTGCTCCTGCTATTGAGAATTCAAGCTTGGGTCTTCTAGCACTTGTAACCATTCTCATTACCTTACATTTAGAAGTATTGAATTTCTTTAGCCACTTTTCTGACCACTCATGCAAACTATTTAGTTCTACCTGAAGTTCTCTACCATTTTTCTCATCTCTTACTGTCTTCACTATATATTCATCTTCTACAAACATACTCATGAATTAATTTACAAACTCTGGTAGGTCATTTATATATGCAAGGAACAAAAGTGGCCCTAAAGCTAAACCCTGTGGAACTCCATTACTAGCCCTTCTCCATTCAGATTTTGAGTGTTTTACTCTAACCCTCTGTTCCCTTCCTTCTAAGTAAGTTTTTATTCATTCCAAGAGATTTCCACCTATTCTCGCCATTGCTTGCAGCTTCTTAATAAGTCTCTTGTGTGAGACTGCATCAAATCCCTTCTGGAAGTCTAGGAATATGCAATCTGCCCACTCCTCTCTTTCCCATAAGAATCGGCTTAACTCATCATAGAATTCTAATAAGTTAGTTACTGTTGATCTACCTTCTCTGAAGCCATGTTGTCTCACTGATAAAAGGTTGACCTATTCCAAATGCAGAGAGATGTATTTTCTCAGTTGTTTCTCCATAACTTTGCATGCTTTACTGGTCAAGGAAGAAGTTCTATTGTTTAGAGCTGCATTCCCCCTTCCCCTTTTGAAGATAGGTACCATGTTCGCTTGTTTCCAGCATCTTGAAAAATCCCCAGATTCCAGCGACTTTTCAAATATGATATTTAGTGCGGCCGATATTGATTTAGCGCATTTCTTAAGTAAATATGGTGATATATCAACAGGGCCTGTGGCTTTATGGGCATCTAACTTCTTCAGTGCTTTTCATACTTCTGTGGCTGAAAAGATGATGTTCTCTATTACCGGCCCATGAGCTCCTATCTCTGTAATTTGAGGGGGT
This sequence comes from Halocaridina rubra, assembly GCA_037179515.1. Taxonomy (NCBI): domain Eukaryota; kingdom Metazoa; phylum Arthropoda; class Malacostraca; order Decapoda; family Atyidae; genus Halocaridina; species Halocaridina rubra. The sequence continues at coordinate 40,715 of JAXCGZ010017035.1, forward strand.
GGGGTAGTTTCTGCTGAATATACTGTCTGAAATTCCTTGTTCAATTCCTAGGAAATCTCTTCGTCTGTCTCAGTGATGATCTCTTTAGCTTTAAAACCTGTTCTATGATCTTTAGTTTTCGTATGATAAAGCTGTGGAAAAGTTTGGGAATTTCTTTAGCCTTCCTGGTGATATCCCTTCAACTGTCTCTCTCTCTGCCTCTCTTCTTTTACTTATGTAATCATTTCTTGCCCTGTTTATAAGTCTGCCAGGCACTTATGCTTTTTCTCCTCCTATGCCTTTTCCAATATATGTGTCTCTACTCCTCAGCTCTCTTCAACACATTATTGAAGTATTTCTCTCTGGCATGAATAACTCCTATTTTGGTGGAAGGTATGCAAAAATCTACTATCTTCCCCTATTCCTCACAAAAGATGTACATTTTGTACGGTTTTGTTGTTAAATAAGGTCCCCCAGTCAATAACTGCAAAAAGCCCATTAATTTTGATGTAATCTCTTTTTGGATAGCTCTTCCTCATGTCCTTAGTGCCTCTACTTTCAGGCAGAATATCTTTAATGATATACTCCATCACAACACACAATGGTCACTCTCTCCAATTGGTGGTTAATACTAAATTTTTTCAGTATTCAACACATTATCTCTGAAAACTAGATAAAGCTGTGATGGCTCATCCCCACCCCTTGCCCTCGTTGGGTCCAATACATGATGGTGTAGAAAATTCCCATGTATGCAATCTAGGAATCTTGCCTTGAATGAGTCTTCCCCACTGTGTGGGTCAAGATTTATTTAGTCTATCTTTCTATGATAAAAATCTCCCATAATAAAAATCCTACATTTTCAAGTCCCGAGCAATGTTAACAACTGAGTTTATAACTTGAATAGTACCTATATGACTTTCCTCATAAACCTCTAGTCTATGTTGATTCCTTGGTGGGTTACATTAGTACACCCAATTAGGGAAAAAGAATGACCCAAGTGTCATTTTCTGGACAAAAGTGCCAAAAATTTCAGAGATTGCACCCAAGGGTGTCAGATGCAAATTTCCATAAGCTCGAAGTATTATTTTAACTCAATGTTGAGTAGCGTAATATTGAATAAATCATATGCATATGATGCGTACAATGTATTCTAGAAGCTTGAATTGAGGGAAATGATATAACTCCTTCCAACTGTTTTCCCAGGTAGGTTTTCTTTTCCCTAAACGAATCCCTGCTCAAATCCAAACAGTAATTGATCAAAAATAATGTTTGCCATAGTTGTTGGTGTAGGTGGAATATTCACTAAGCATTTATTTATTTATGCTATGTTGTATGATATAAGGCCACCATGGATTGGTCCATCTGTGCCATACATCAGCAGAAGCAAAATGATGAAGTTCTCTATCCATGTAAATGAAAGAAGAGTAATGGTTTAGATGTATACAGGAACTTTTTCAACTATGTAGCTGAGCTTCAGCAATTACAAGCATTACCATGTGAATTAGCCTTTGATGAGTTATGTGTAATATAGTCTAAAATATAAGTTGTTAATAAACTATTTCTATTGACGTCCGAATGAAATTCTACATGTAATAAGAAGAAGAGGAAGAATCATCGTACTGCTCTCCCGTTCCCCCATGTAGTACTCTATTGCTCATATTTAATAAACTCACCCTTATTTCCGTCAACCTAGATCCCGTAGTTAGTCACTAACCTAACTCTCTCCCTGAATAACTATTGAACTGGTGATGTAAACACCTCTGATAATAACTGGTAAGCATTTTTCCTATTTACTATTTTGGCTAGCTACTGTTATATCATTTGTATTACTATTATATAATGTTTTATATCTTAAGCTAAAGTGTACTATTCTGAGGATGAGAATTATTTTTTTTCTCTCGATTATCGAACCTACCGGTAACATACGCTATCAAAGCTAACAATAGCCTAGCCTTAGCCCGTCGATGTTAACGGTATCTTAGCCTAGCGATAACCTAATTTCGTCTAGCCTACCGGGGACCACACTGGCTACCACATTGCCTAACCTAACCTATAGTAGCCTATGCGTATTGTGCGTTCCTATTTGTTTTCGTGTTCATTAACTAGCCTTCATCTAGCATAAATATTTGATTTTGTGCTAGGCTAACCTACCTAACCATACTGGTGTATTTAACTTTGTATTATGCTATTTTACGTATATATCTTTGTGTATTGAATACTACTTCTATACTACTAGTACAATGGCATCGAATATTGGAAGTATTTCTAATTTTGATCCTAATGTAGAGGATTTTGAGTCTTATTGTTGTCGAGTTGATTTATATTTTACTGCTAATGATGTAAGAGGTGAAAAGGTTGTCCCTGCCTTCGTAACTTAGATTGGTCCTAAAGTTTACGTGTTAACTAAGAATTTACTTTCTCCGGAGGACCCTGATAGTTGCACTTAGGATTAAAATAGCGCTCAAAACTCACTTTAAGCCTAAAGTAATTTTAATTTACAAACGTTTCAAATTCCGTTCTAGATCACAGAAATCTAGTGAATCAGTATCTGGAGTAACTTGGAAAGTAAACAGGTTGTTTCTTTCCAGTAAATATTTTAGTTTTTGTATAATAATAATAATAATAATAATAATAATAATAATAATAATAATAATAATAATAATAATAATAATAATAATAATAATAATAATTTAATTTGTAAATTTCAAAGTTTAAATGTGATTAACAATTCATACTATATATACCTCAATAGGTAAATACAGTATTGTACCTCGTTCACCTTCTATTAAGAAATTGTAAGAAAAAGAAGTATGAGTTGTTAGAACCTCGATTTACATGTCCGGAGTTTATGCTTAACACTGTGTTTCTACTACATTTAAGGGAAGTTATTTCTCTGGTTTTGTTTAATAGGTCCTATGAATATGTACTAATATTTACTAAACTTGTTATCTAGGAATTTGTTGTTATTTTGTTTTTTTCCGGTAAATCTGTACCTAACATATTCACTGGCACCTAACCATTTACTCTTAAGGTACCATATGGTAGTTTGGTAAGTTGGATACTTCTAAACTAGGCTGTTAATTTATGAGATGTATAATTACATATGTTTTCCCTTGGGGTTATAACAGTATCTGATTTTGTTGATGTGTTAAAGTAGTTGGCTCGTACTAGTGATTTTGGTACTGCTTTAATGACATATTAAGGGATAGCTTTGCCATGGGACTGATTAATGATTAAACTCAGCAGATCTTGCTAGCTGAGACTGATCTTACTTTTGCTAGAGCTGTGAAAATTGCTATATCGCGCAAAGCGGTGAGATGTACAAGCTAGGGTAGTAGTACTGCCTTATATAAAGTATGCACGAAGTCTTAATGTCTCATAAAAATAGAGGTAATTCTTCATCTAAAGGTAAATTTAAGCATTCTGAAACCAGTAAATCTCAGACTGCTGCTAAGCCTAATTTACCTAATTCCCCTTGCAGTGGTTGTGGCAAGCTACATTGGAAAAATAACTGTCCTCTTAAGGACACCATTTGCCATTCGTGAAAGCGTAAGGGACATATCAAGTCCATATGTCATGTTTCCAAGACAGGTAACTCAAGATCTGCTGGGAATGTCAATTTTTCTAATACAGGTGTTACTTCTTCTCCTAATTCTAGCGATGAACATGTGTTCAACATAAAAAAAAATCATGTACCTAGTAAACCTATTGTGACTAAAGTATGTCTAAATGACAAGGAAGCACCAATGGAACTAGACATTGGTACCGCAGCTACTATTATCCCTAAGGATCAGTATGAGAGTATTTGGCCTGAAATTGCTAAAAGGCCTGTGCTAGGTTATTCTATTATGAATCTAAATGTCTATGGTGGTTCTCTACTCACTGTGACTGGCGAGATTTCAGTCACTGCTAATCTTGAAAATTGTTCGTACTCTTGTGAGGTCATATTAGTTGTAGTTAAAGAATCTGGACCGTGTCTTCTTGGTAGAGATTTAAGGCATGAGTTGAAGGTTATCAGTAGTGATGCCCTAAACTTTATTGCTGCAAGGGCAGATAAGCTAAAGGATGAATTCCCCAGTTGTTTTCTGAAGGTCTTGGATACTACCAAGATAATTTTTTTTCTATCATAGTAGATCCTACAGTTCCTGCTAAATTTTGCAAGGCTTGTACAGTACCTTATACCTTCAGAGAGAAAGTTGATAAGGAGCTTAGCCATCTACAGGAAGAGGGTATCATTTCTCATATTTCTAATAGTCCTTGGGCCACACCTGTTGTTCCAGTGCAACAGGGTGATGGTAGTATTAGACTCAGTTGGGATTACAAGCTCATAGTCAATAGAGCAGCTAGTATGGACACATATCCTATACCTTCTATACATGATTTATTCAGCAACCAAGCTGGCGATATTATATTTACTAAAATGACACAAGTCAAGCATATGCTCAACTATGCCTAGATGATTAGTCTAAACAGTATACTGTCATCACCACTCATCGTGAATATTTTCAATATAATCGTTTAAGTTTTGGAATTTCCTCTGAACCCAGCATATTTCAACGTGCGATGGAGGAGTTGTTGCTGTGTATCGAAGGTGTCAGTCTGTACATAGACGACATACTAATTAAAGGCTCAACAAGAGAAGAGAATGACAGAACCTTAAGGCTAGTACTCTTTGAACTCCAATCAGCTGGCCTAAAGCTGAAACTAGACAAGTGTCATATTGGAGTTCCTAGTGCAAGCTATTATGGATATAAACTTGACAAACAAGATATCCACCCTACCGAAGACAAAATAAAAGCTATTTCTGAAGCTACAGCTCCTACAAATACTATGCAGCTGAGAGCCTACCTAGGCTTAATCAATTCCCATAGACCTCTAGCAAAATAGCCGCTTTGAATAGGTTGTTAAAAGCTAAGACTCCCTGGTTGTGGGATTCTGAGCAAAAGAATTCCTTCAAGAAATCTAAAGAGATTCTACATAATTCTGATGCCCTTGTGCACATTGATCCAAAATTGCCACTCGTAGTAGTAGCAGACAGTAGTGCCTATGGTATAGGTGATGTCTGGTGCCATCTGATTGATAAAGTTGAGAGACCTATCTGTTTTGTTTCCTGTACTCTTACTGCGACAGAACACAATTATTCTCAGCTAGAAAAAGAAGCCCTTGCAATGGTCCATGCATTGCAAAAATTCCACCACTATATATGAGGACAAACTTACTTTACTGTCACTACCGACCAAATCCACTGCATGGTATCTTTTCTCCTTCAAAGAATATTCCACCTGGTAGAAGTCAGAGATGGTCTTTGCTACTTCAGAGTTATAATTTCCCTTTGCGTCATAGGTCCAGAGCTTTACTTAGTATTGCAGAGGCTTTAAGTCTCTTTGCTGCAGTCTAATGAGTTTAGTGGAACTACTGGGGACACTCCTCTTCTGTCAGAGTGGCACAAGCTTGTCAATTTCCTACATTCCTCACCTGTTTTGAGTGAGCTCTCCTTACAGAATTGCTGTATTCTTTGGGGTTCTCGTGTAGTTGTACCTCCTAAACTCAGACCTATAATCTTGAGTGAGCTACACTTTTCTCATGCGGGCTTGTCTCTTATGAATAATAATAATAATAATAATAATAATAATAATAATAATAATAATAATAATAATAATAATAATAATAATAATAATAATAATAATAATAAACCTTTATTTCCATTATACAATGGGTATTCGTCAGCTGGGGAAAGCTCCAACCCCTCACTGTGGTGCCCAACCACAGCAGTCACCTGCCAGTAAACAACTTAAACTCTCGGTCTTGGACGCAAGCCCTGTTGATGGTTGCTATTTCTTGATAATTGCTGATGCTCATTCTAAGTGGGTAGATATCTATCACACTAAAGGTACTACTTCTAATGAAACTATCAGTTGCCTACAACATTCATATGCACAATTTTGATTCCATATTTTTATTGTTTCAGATTATGGACCCTGTTTCACTTCACAGGAGGTCTAGAACTTTATTCAATGCTGCGGCCTCAGGCATATCACAACATCTGTTTATAACTAAGTACTAATGGACTAGCTGAAAGGATGGTTCAGAATTTTAAGTGATCACTTAGGAAATCGTCTTCTTCTGCTGACATTCAGTTGGTTATTAACAAGTTTGTGTTTGACTATCGTATAACAACTCATTCTAGTACTAGTGTTTTGCAAGCTGAACTCATGTTTGGTTATTGTCTACTTCCTCGATGAGATTTATTGTGTCCTGTTGAGAGTGTTTCTGCTAAAGGCCACAAGCGTCAGCAAGCTCAAAAGCAATTATGCTCTAAGGAACCTAGGTTGATCCAATTCTCTCCAGACTCCACTGTAATGATTTGAAACTGTGCTAATCAAGGTCCTAAGTGGATTCCATCTGTTGTCACAGAGCAAACTAGTCCCCTATCCTATAGATGTTCTTTACCATCGGGTGTAGTTAAGAGGCACCAGGACCAGACTATTCCAAGGAATCAGCTTCCACATGAAATTAATGCTGAAGTTATTGCCCCTACAATTCCCCATTCTCCTAAGCTTCCAACTATTAATGTTGACATACCTTCAGGTACATCTCATGTGGACCTTGAAAACCTGGGTAATACTCCTGTAGAAACAATGCCACACTTGCAAGGTAGTCCACATAGGTCTTCCTGTGTTAGGAAACTGGTGGATAGGTTAAACCCCTAATTCTATTTCTAAATTGGGAGAGAAGGGGAGGAAATTTGTATCTTAAGGGTGATGGGGTGCAATAAGGTCTAAATGTAAATTGTTACAAACTATTCCTACTGACGTCTGAATGAAATCCTACATGTAAAAAGAAGAGTAAAAATCATGGAACGAGTAACCGCTCTCCCGCTCCTCCTCGCGTGTTGACCAGCATAAGACCTAAGATAGCCTGTGTTTCACTCTAGTCTCTATTCCTCCTAATATCACAATGTAGTACCTCTTTTCCTCATATTTCTTAATTTCACTCTTACCGCCATCTACGCAGATCCCATTGTTAGTCAGTAACCTAACCCTTTCCCAGAGTAACTATTAAATTGGTGATGTAAACAAATGGCCAACCTCCAGTAAGCACTGGTAAGCATTTTTCCTATTTACTATTTTGGCTACCTACTATTATATTATTTGTATTACTATTATATCATGTTTCATATCTTAAGCTAAAGGGCACTATAGAATGTACTCCAGAAACATTTCTTGCCAATAATGCTTGTTGGCACAAATTATGCCATCAGAGATTTAAAAACAAAAAACTAAAATGCCAGAAAAAAAAGGGAACAAATGCAGAAGCCTGATGAAGGGGAAAACACCAGACAACCCAAAATTCAAGCTGCCAGCACATCTGTCTGAATACGCTGCATTTTCTTCCAGGAATACTCTGGAACATTGGTAAGTTATTCTACTAAATGTGCAGAAGACAGTCTAAGAAATATGGTAGACAATATGAAAGACACAGACATACTTACCCAAATTTTAAGAGGGGACTTGGTAGACGTAGATGTGAAGTATCACTTCACATGCCTGACCAAGCACAGGAATCGTTACAGGTCCTCCTGTCACCATAAAAACTGTGAAGACATCAGTAATACTAAGATTGCAAGAGCACAGTCCTTTGTTGAGTTTGTAACCACCATGGAAGATGAGATAGAGGATGGGATTTACACCTTTCAGTTAAATGAATTACATGTGATCTATGCCAACCGGTTACAGCAAATTGGTATCAACGCTAAAGTTGACAAGACAATTTAGAAAGACAAAATAATGGGATATTTCAAGGATTTAGGTTTGAAGGATGTATACAGGAAGGGCAAACCCACCATTCTGATTTCACCTGAAGGTGTGAAAGATTTATTGGAAGATAATAAGCTGTTTAGGGACTGTGAAAATGAGACATTTTATTTGCTAGGGTCACCAAAATCTGCTGGGAAGAATTCTTTTCATCAAAGGATCATAACATTTTTCCTAAACGAAGCAAGTGACAGTGTCACAGTCTGGGAACCTTTGCCCTAAACTTGAATTTGTTGATATCAAGAACAGTGAATTGCCAACAATGCCTGCAATGTTTAAAACAAAACAAATATAATTTGGCAGCAAGAAGAATACCTCACTGAATGAGATGACAGTTACAAGGCACTGTGTTGAACATGAACCTGATTGGGGATTGAAGAATGAGGATGGTGCTTGGAATCCTGAGTGGCTAACCATCCGTAGAGCTGGGAGCAGTTCCATTTTGATCAAATGCGTCTGAAAGGGAATATGATCTTCCCACTGCAGCTGCCAAAGAGCAGACCTTCAGTGCACCAACCTGTGCAAATGCAATGTGAAGCTTAGAAGCACAAACAGTTGTTATCATTTAAGACTCATAAATGGTATGACATGGCTTATTTCTTTAGAAAAATTAAAGATTTATTTTGAATTGCAAAGTTAAAAACCTGTGACTGGTATCCTCACACATACACGCATACAAAACACAGGAAGAGATGGAAAGGATAAAAAAATGTGCTACAAGAGGCCAGATAATGGACCCTGTTTCACTTCACAGGAGTTCAGATTTCTTCCAGACAAAGGGGAGATAAAGAAGATAATGATTCACACACACAATCAGTATCTCTCGAATTTTTCCATGTGTTTTTGAGTGATCAGGACTAAAGTATAAAACTTAAAGAAATTATCCCCGAATAAGATATTCTACAGAGTATTGTGAGTAAAAAAATTATATTTCTAGTTTTCGAGACTCTCCAAAATATTAAAGGAAAAAATTGAGAATACTTTTGAGAGGAGAAACAGAAGAAGCTGTCCTATCCTGTCCTAAAGGAAGTTTAGAAGAGTTGCGAGAGGCGAAACTAGCACATCACATTACCTAATATTTGTGTAAATTGGAGAGAGCTTTTACAGCCACTTACCTAATCCTGTGGTTCCATATATTGATAAAACCAATATCCTTCCCATTTATTTTAACTTAATAGCTAGTTTATTATACAAAATAATTGAATGATTAAGTAAATACAAAAAATACACCTGCTGACATTACTGAGTTAAGTTGCCAAGGAGCACAGATGTCATATTTTTTTCTTTTTGCTTTATTCTCTTATTAATTATTTATTTTGTATAAATTGAGTTGGATTTAAAGTCTGATCCTGTGATTTGTTCTCTTTTATTATTTTTTTATTTTGTATAAATTGAGTTAGATCTAAAGTGTGATCCTGTGATGGCATACCTTGATTAGCAAGTGATTTAAATTTTCTTTTCTTTTTTCTTCTGAAATGACACTTCACCAGTTAAGAAGAATATATAGCAGAAATAGGTGGGTGTCTCCTCAGATACAGTTTCGAATTTTCCTGCAAGTGAATTGTTTTGCAATTTTTTCCCTCAAATTACCAAATTCAAATTTTAAGTTAGGGTGTGTGTTACAAGAAAAGAGATAAATTGAATAACTAATTAGTACTCATATGAAGATGTAGAAATTCTGTGTGAAGCTTAAATAGAAACTGTTCTCTTTCTCTTGTTTTCTATAATATATTCTGTGAAAGGGAAATCATCAAAATGAGGCCATCTCTGTCGCTAACCCCTCCATCCAATGGACAGGGGAGGGGTGGTAGAGGATCTCTGGGAGATGTAGCAGGAGGAGGAGTGGCTGTTAGGAGATTGAAACAGAAAATCAAGGAATTAGCGACAATGGTTATAAACCTTGATGATAAACTTCGAAATATGGATAGAGAAATAAAAGAGAATAAAACTCTCGGAGAGGAAATAAGATTTTTAGAGGAAGCAAATAAAGCACAAGGGCAGGAGAGAAAAGAACTAGAAAAATGAATAAAGAAGCTGTAAGGGGAAAAGAGTGAACTAGAAACAAGAAGATAACAACAAACAGCTTAATAACAACATGAATGAATTAAATGTTACTTCACTGCTCTCTTCTGAGAGCGACGAAATTGCAGCTTGGAATGTCCAGATTAAGGAAAGTATCGAACAGTTTAGAAAAGTTTCAGGAGCTGAATACGAAACATGATATTCATGAAAACTTCTTTTGCTGATGCACTAAAGGGGAATGTGGCAGTAAAAGAGGCTGTGAAGGTGGTGCCACTGGAAATCATAGAAACAGTTGACTATAGAGAAACAGTAATAGAAAATATAAAAGATGTTGTGATGGAAAGGGCAAATACACTGATTAAACAGGCACTTGACAAAGAGAAGACAGTGGTAATCTCAGGCAAAGGCGAATCCCAGGAGCCAACATGGCAGGGGAGACTTGAAGAAAATAAAGGTAAGGTTATAGACCTGATAAGAAAACTTGGAGTAGTTTGTAGTCCCGAGGATATTATAAACATTCATCAACTAGGTCCTAAAAGACCTTCAAGAATTCAAAAAAGTGTTCAGCAGACTATACAGAACACAGGAAGAGATGGAAAGGATAAAAAAATGTGCTACAAGAGGCCAGAAAATGGACCCTGTTTCACTTCACAGGAGTTCAGATTTCTTCCAGACAAAGGGGAGATAAAGAAGATAATGATTCAGGATCAGGGGATGGAGCCTCACTAAGATTGCTATACACAAATGCTGATGAAGTAGCTGGTAAGGCAGTAGAATTAAATGATAGGATTCACAACGTTAAGGAAATTATAGTAGCAGTTATGGAGAATAAGCTGAGTGAGGACATAAACAGTGTCACAGTTTTTCCGAAGGGCTTCAGATTATTAAGGGCTGAAAGATCTGAGATGACTGGTGGAGGGATAGCATTGCTTATAAGTGAAAGGATTCAAGTTGAAGAAGTAAACTTTACAATAGAAAGTGAGTTCAAGGAATTTCTTGTTGCTCGCAGAGAGCATTATAATAACTATGTTGTATATAACCCACCAAGGAACCAACAAAGGCCAGAAGTTTATGAGGAAAGTCATGTAGGTACTATTGAAGTCATAAACTCAGTTGTTAATATTGCAGGGGAGAGAAAATGTAGGATTTTGATTATGGGAGATTTTCATCATAGAGAGATAGATTGGATAAATCTTGACCCACACAGTGGTGTGAACTTATTTGGGGCAAGAATCCTAGATTGCGTACAAAGGAATTTCATACACCAAGATGCACTGGAACCAACGAGGGCCAGATGTGGGGATGAGCCATCGCTACTTAGTAGATTGCTGCATACCTGTCACCAAGGTAGGAGTAACTCATGGCAGAGAGAAATGGTTTGATAGTGAGTGTAAAAGAGCTAAGGAGTGTTGAGACAAATGCTGGAAAAGGCATAGGAATAGAAAAAAACATTATTGCCTGGCAGACCTATAAACAGCAAGATATGATTATCTAAGTAAAAGAAGAGAGGCAGAGAGAGACTATAAAAGAGACATCACCAGGAAAGCTAAAGAAAATCCCAAACTTTTCCACAGCTTTGTCAGAAGAACACTGAGGTAAATAGCAGGTTTTAAAGCTTAAGAGAGCAGATGAAAGTATCACTGAGACAGATGAAGAGATTTGCAAAGAAATGAAGATGGAGTTGCAGTCAGTATTTAAAGTAGAAAATACCCCACCCCCTCAGATTGCAGAGATATAAGCTCATGGACCAGTATTAGAGAACATCATCCTTTCAACAACAGAGGTATTCAAAGTGCTAATGGAGTTAGATGTCCATAGAGCTACAGGTCCCGATGATAAATCAGAGGCACTAAGAATCATATTTAAAAAGTCACTGGAGTCAGGGGAGATTCCAAGATGCTGGAAACAAGCGAACGTGATAGCTATTTTCAATAAGGGAAGGAGGGATACAGCTATACACTATAAACCTGTTTCCTTGACCAGCATAGCTTGCAAAGATATTGAGAAACTACTAAGGAAGCATATCTCTCTTAACTTGGAATCCTTCAACTTTTTATATATGAGACAACATGGCTTTAGAGAAGGTAGATCAACAATAACAAACTTATTAGAATTTTATGATGAGGTGAGCCAAATCTTACAGGAAAGAGAGGGCTGGCCTTATTGCATATTCCTAGACTTCCAGAAAGCATTTGACACTGTCCCACATTGGAGACTTATTAGGAAGCTGGAAGCAATGGCAAGAATAGGTGGAAATGTCTTGAAATGGATTAAAACTTACTTAGAAGGAACAGATCAGAGGGTTAGAGTAAGACACTCAGGGTCTGAATGGAGAAGAGTTATTAGTGATGTTCCACAGGGTTCAGTTTTAGGGCCACTTGTGTTCCTTGACCTACCAGAGTCTATAAATTCATTCATGAATATGTTTGTAGATGATGCAAAGATTGTGAGGAAAGTTACAACTAGGTAATCATACACATACACACGCAGATAGATTAAACAAATCTCGAATCACACAGTGGTGAGTACTCATTCAGAGTAAGATTCTTAGATTGAGTACAAGGGAATATCCTACACCAACATGCACTGGAATCAATGATGGTCAGGGGTGGGGATGAGCCAACACTGCTTGATCTAGTATTCACAGATAATGTATTGAATATTGAAAAATATGAGTATGAACCACCATTTGAAAAGAGTGACCACTCTGTATTGTTGATGGAGTATATCATCAAAGATGTTCTGCTTGAAAGCAGAGGCACTGAGGACATGAGGAGGAACTATCCAAAGGGAGATTACATCAAAATGAATGAGCTTTTTGCAGCTATTGACTGGAGGACCTTATTTAATAAAAAATCTGTACAAAAATTGTACGACATGTTATGTGAGGAATAGGGGATGATACTTTATTATTATTAGTAGTCACCGTGGCTCAATCGATATCAGCTGCGACTTCGAGGCGTCAGGTCAAGGGTTCTTGCCCTGTCACGGTCTGAACTTAGCAAGGGCATGCACTCAGGGTAACGATTACATCTGCCTAAACAAGTCCTTCCAAGGTGGCAACTGTCCTAGCCCTTGGTAGAAAAGGGAGTCCGTGACGTAAAACCAGAACAAACTAGATTGCTGCATACCTGTCACCAAAATAGGAGTAATTCATGCTATAGAGAAATGTTTCAACAATGAGTGTAAGAGAGCTATGGAGTAGAGAGACAAATGCTGAAAAAATTAAATGGAGGAGAAAAAACATAAATGCCTGGCAGACTTTTAAAAGAGCAAGAATTGATTACCTAAGTAAAAGAAGAGAGGCAGGGAGAGACTGTGAGAGTTGAGGTATAATTATTTATTATTGTTTCTTATTAATTATTCTGATAGCTTTCTTATTAGTATTTATCGCCTATTAAATAGAGCTTAATTCTCTTGTTTTGATATTCTTGTAATTTTACTTGATTTGTCTATTTTTAATGCCCGGAAGAGTGACTTGTGTTACTGACACCAGCTTCTAGAGCAAAGCCTCAGTATTTTTACTATAATTTATTTGACCCTAACGTAAACTTAATAGACTTAGGACCCAATATTTTTGGTGACGAGCTGTCTGGATTGAATCTTAACGCTTTGAAGTTGTTTTTGACCCATTATGACTGCCAATTTTCAAGAGATAAGTGGGATTTCTAAAGCCTTTGCTAGGCTACCAGTAGGTCTGAAACCGGCAAGTTTTTGATAGGCTATCCTATGCTGCCTATTGCTCCTGTTAGTCTAGTAGGCCTATGTGGATTGAGGTAATGAAGATTGGCTTTTGTTGTGTTTGAAAAATACTTCAACTGTTACCTAGGCTAGGCTAACCGTGGCTAACACAAATGCAAGAATTGAATCTTTTAATCCCAAACTAATGAACTTTGATGTGTGAATGTCCATGCCTGAGGCACATTTTGCCCACAGTGGTATAACTGAAAATGCTAAAAAGAAACATTGCCTGCTTTTTCACTAGGAAGTGAAGTATATAGCACTGTAGGTAGTCTGTGTGTCCCAGATATGCCTCATCTTAAGATTTTTTCTGATTTAGTAGAGGTTTTGGAGGCAGTGTCAAGCCTTCTTTTCACAGAAGCTTAATTAAATTTCTGGAAAGAAAAAAAGAAACTTGGTGAATATCTGCATAATATTTATACTGATCTCAAAGCACTTGCCAAGGACTGTAATTTTGGCCATCTGTTTGATGCTAGGGTTTGCAATCAATTGTTTATGACTAATGAATCAGAAGTATATTTTCCTAATTTAGCAGCATAATATCTAAGATTGCAAACTATGACTTCTGCCACATTGGACAGAATATAAATTTTGAAAAAGCTTTTTGTGGTGGAAAAACTTCCTACTCAAGTGAATGCTTTGAATATTAATTCAAAGGGGCCTAGGTTTATGCTTACTCTTATTACTACTCCTAATGGTGGAAAAGAGGCAAGTTGCCAATTGCCAACGTTGTGGTTACCCTCACCATAGTGAGGATTGATGCTTTTCTCATTTTTCTTGTTCAGTGTGTTACAAAAAAGGACACTTGAAGAAAGTTTGTCGTTTTAATAAGAAAGTTTCCCAGGGTTCAAAGTTTTCTCAGAGTTCCTTGAACTAAGAGTATGGTGACGGAAAAAACCAGCCATACTTTGTTAGAAAAAAGAGAAAGGGTTAGAAAAATGCTAATGCAGTTTTTGAAAAAAACATACTTGAGGAAGATATTGATTGTAATCAGTTATTAAGTTTAAACAAATCTGCTCTATTAGGGAAAGGAAACTGGATTTTGAAGGTAGAAAATAACCCTACTGTAATAAAAAAGATTAATTTACACTTAAATGATAAAGAAACTCCATATGAAGTTGATAGTGGTGCTGAAGTTTCTACTTTAGGTTGCAAGTGGGTTCAATGGTTAGCTTTACCTATGCAGAATTGTAATAAAAAACTAAAAGCTTATGAGAACAGTAATGTAAATGTCATGGGTAAAGTTTATGTGGATGTTGTTTATAATGATTTCAGGATAAGACATGGATTTTATGTTGTTGACAATTATAACCCAAACTTGTGTAGTAGGGATTTAATGTCTAAGAATGGAATTGCTCTGACGGGTGTTGTTGATTGTGAAAATAGACTAATAAACACTGTAATGAATGCTAGAGTTCAGCTAGATAAATTTTCAGCTGATTCAAAATTGCCAATTACGAGCATAGTAGCTAAGGTTAATCTTAAAGAAATTAGTAGAGGGTACTTTAGATAAATTGGTTTCTAATGACAGTATAGAGCCAGTAAGTTTTAGTGATTGGGCGGCTCCCATTGTTCCAGTATTAAAAGCAGATAAGAAATCTATGAGGATTTGTGGGGATTTTAAAGAGTTGAATCAAAACATTGTTTGTGATAAATATCCACTGCCAAGGGTAGATGAGTAGTTGGCAAAAGTACAATATTTTTCAAAATTGATCTTGAAAATGCATACTTGCAATTACCAGTTGATGATGAAAGTCAAAAGCTTCCGGTAATAAATATTCATAAAGGTCTTCTTAAATATAAAAGACTTACTTTTGGTTTGGCATCATCACCAGCTATCTTTCAAAGATTTATTTCTTAGATTTTGATGAATGTTGATGGTGTTGTGGCCTTTTAAGATGATATTCTTATTGGAGGACAAATACGAAAACAGCATGATGAAAGACTAGACAGAGTTTTGGGGGAATTCCAAAAGCACAACGTAGCTATAAATAAAAGAAAACTGTGTTGAATACTGATGCTCTTGAGTATTTAGGCTATGTCATTTCTGGTGATGGAATTGAACCATCACCCAAAAAACTTGAAGCTATTTTGGAAGCACCCCCTCCAAAGCCTGTCAGTGATGTACAATCTTTTTTGGGTATGGTTACCTATTGTAGCAGATTTGCAAAGAATTTGTCTAGTACTTTGTCTCCCTTATATGATTTGTTGAAGAAAGGTGCCAAATTTAAATGGTCATCTGTAGAAGCTAATTCTTTCAGTAAGGCCAAAGCAGAGTTATCTAAGTCTGAATTTTTTGCTAATTTTGATGGAAATCATCCAGTAATCGTAGATGTAGATACATCTCCAGTAAGCGTTGGCTGCGTTTTGATGCAGGAAATGCATGGTATCGAAAAATCAGTCTATATTGCTAATAAAAAGTTATTATCTGTGGAATTAAATCACTCCCAGTTAGACAAGCAAGCTCTGGCTTTGGTCCATGCTGCAAGCAAATTTAAATATTTTTTGTTGGGTCATAGATTTATTCTTATAACTGATCACAAACCATTACTTGGAATGTTTAGTAGAACAAAACAGATTCCTGTAAATGCAAACGCTAGAGTGCAGCGATGGGCTTTGCTTTTGTCAGAGTACGTTTATGACTTAAATTTTGAAGCAGGAAAAGATAATGTTGTCGCAGATGCACTCATTTGGCTGCTAGTGTTTGATTCTAATTTGGATTCTAGTACCCCTAATAAATATGTTCATGTTATAGAAGCTTTGAGTAATCAAGACATTTCTTTTGAAAATGTTAAGGTTTTGACTAGAAGTGACCAAGTTTTAAGAAAGGTTTTTCAATGTGTGAAATTGGGTTGGATTAATGACCCAGTATTGTCTGATTACTCTGTTGTCATATTCAGATTTAATCATTCATGATGGTGTTCTTTTGTAGCTGAACCATGTAATTATACCTGCTGATATCCGCAGCGCAGTACTAGAACAGCTGCATGTAGGTCATAACGGTATCAATGCAATGAAAGCAGAAGCACGCAATTGGATTTGGTGAAATTTCTTTTAAAAATGTCTAAATTCCACAGTCAGCGGTATTATCCTGGCCAGAAACTGGAAAACCTTGGTGTAGGTTACATATAGACTATGCTGGTCCAATTGGTGACTCTGATTTTTTGATAATTGTAGATTCCCACACACAAGTTTTGGATATTCATGTTACTAGAGCTACCACATCAGCAGTAACTATTGCTAAGTTAAAGCAGAGTTTTTGTAATATTGGATTGCCAGAAATAACTGTTTCTGACAATGCTCCTTGTTTTATGTCTGAGGAGGTGGAACTTTTCCCGAGGAAGAATGGCATTAAACACATTACACCTGCTCCTTATAACCCTTCTTCTAACGGCTTAACCGAAAGGGCCGTAAAAACTTTCAAAGAGGGTCTTAGTAATTTACTGATGGGAATATTAATACCAGGGTATGTAGGTTTTTGTATAATCATAGAAGAGCTGTACATTCCACCACTGGGAAGGCTCCAGCTGATATAATGTTTAACATTCCTTTTGGGGAACTGTTGAATTAATTAGACCTCAAGAAAAAAGGATGAGGGCACTGCAGAAAGAATGCAAATTTGAAAAATCAGAATATAATGTAGATGATGCAGTTTTTGTTAAAAATTATGATCAAGGTAAGCCTTGTTTAGAAGGTAGAATCTTAGAAGTACTTGGTGTTCGTAACTACTAAGTACAACTTAAAAATTTTGGCAATATAGTTTGGAAAAGACATTCAGACCAACGTATGCCTAGATTTACTCCTAGTGTAGAAGAATGCATTTTTCCTAGTAATAACCAGAATTATGGTGAACCTTGTAAACAACTTTTCCTTCTATTCCAACTAGTCTTACATCAAATTCTGATGTGATTAACGACCCAGAGAGTGATGTTATAAATCCTAATAGCATAGTTAAGAGTTCTTATAACTCCATGCATGCTTCCAAGGCAGTGCCAGAACCAGTACCCCTTCGAAGGTCTGGTAGAACTATAAAACCACCAGAGCGGTTAGCTCTGTAAAGTAGGTATATATTCAAAGTTAACTAGTACTATAATTATAACCACTTGAATATTTTGAAAATAGAAGTTGCTTTTTTTTTCTATGGGAAAAGGAAAGGTGAAAGTTGAGGTATAATTATTTATTATTGTTTCTTATTATTTATCCTGATTGATTTCTTATTAGTATTTACTTCCTATTAAAAATAGAGATTAATTCTCTTGTTTTGATATTCTTGTACTTATACTTGATTTGCCAGTTGTTGATGCCCAGATGAGTGACTTGCTTTGTTTACACCAGCTTCTAGAATAAAGGCCAAGATTTTTTCTATATTATATTTGACCCTAGTGTAAAATTAATAGACTTAGGACCCAATAGAGACTATGAAAGGGATATCACCAGGAAGGCTAAAGAAAATCCCAATTTTTTCCACAGCTTTATGAGAGGAAAACTGAAGGTAAAAGAACAGGTTTTAAGCCTAAAGAGAGAGGACGGAAACATCATTGACACGGAAGAAGAGATCTGCGAAGAATTGAACAAGGAGTTTCAGTCAGTATTTACAGAAGAAAATACCCCACCCCCTCAGATTGCAGAGATAGAAGCTCATGGGCTGGTATTAGAAAACATCATCCTTTAAGCCAGAGAGGTATGTAAAGCACTAATGGAGTTAGATGCCTATAAGCTACAGGTCCTGATGATATATCAGCAGCACAAAGTCAGGGGAGATTCCATGATGTTAGAGACAAACGAATGTGGTACCTAACTTCAAAAAGGGAAGGAGGGATACGGCTGTAAACTATAGACCTCTTTCCTTGGCCAGCATAGCTTGTCTAGTTATGGACAAACTACTAAGGAAACATATCTCTCTTCACATGGAATCCTTCAACTTTTTGTCAGTGAGCTAACATGGCTTCAAAGAGGGTAGATCAGCAGTAACAAGCTTATTAGAATTTTACGATGAAGGAAGTCGAATCTTGCCGGAAAGAAAGGGCTCTGCAGATTGCATATTCCTAAACTTACAGAAAGCATTTGACACTGTCCCACACTGGAGACTTATTAAGAAACTGTAAGCAGTGGCAAAAATAGGTGAAATTGTCTTGGGATGGATAAAAAAAATTACTTAGAAGGAAGGGAACAGAGGTTTAGAGTAAGACATTCAGTGTCTGAATGGAGAAGAGTTAGTAGTGAAGTTCCACAGGATTCAATGTTTGGGCCACCTTTGTTCCTGATATATGTAAATGGCCTACCAGAGTCTGTACTTTCATTCATGAATATGTTTGTAGATGATGCAAAGATTGTGAAGAAAGTAAGATATGAGAACAATGGTAGAGAACTTCAGGAGGATCTAAATAATCTGCATGAGTGGTCAGAAAAGTGGCTAACAAAATTCAATACTTCAAAATGTAAGGCAATGAGAAATGGTTCATGTACAAGAAGGCCCAAGCTTGACTACTAAATGGCAGGAGTAGAACGTCAATAGACAGAGAATGAGAGAGATCTAGGATTAAACATATTGGCCGATATGTCTCCAGAAATGCAAATAAATGGCATAGTGAAGGCAGCATATGCTTTCCTAGCAAATGTAAGGGTAGCCTTCAGGCACATGAAATAGGAAATGTTCAGAAATATTTATGTAACCTATGTGAGGCCAAAACTCGAATATGCAGCCCCTTTATGGAATCCGCACTTGAAAAAGCACATAGTTAAGCTGGAAAAGTTCAGAGATATGCCACGATACTGGTGCCAGAAATACGCAATCTCAGTTATGATGATAGGCTGAGGAAATTAGACTTGCCATCACTCGAAGCTAGATGAATGAGGGGGATATGGTGACAGTTTTTAAAGTCCTTCATGGTTATGACAGAGTAGATATGAATCGATATTTTGATATGCCTGTCACTAGAACTAGAGGTCATAGTTTAAACCTTTGTAAGGAAACTACTTTGCATTATGTAACAAAGTACTTTATTAGTGTAAGATTAGTTGATAATTGGAATTCGCTAAACGATGAGGTAGTTAATGCTATCTCAGTCCATACTTTTAAGGACAAGTATGATAAGTATCAACAAGTACAAAATGGAATTGACCAAGAGAGGGGAAAGTACGAACTTGTGGCTCTTTTCCGTAATTACAATTATTTAATTTTTCTCACTCTCTCGCACACACACACACACACACACACACACACACACACACACACACACACACACACACACACACACACACACACACACACACACACACACATGGGAGACTTATTAGGAAGCTGCAATCAATGGCTAGAATAGGTGGAAATGTTTTGGAATGGATAAAAACTTACTTAGAAGAAAGGGAACAGAGGGTTAGAGTAAGACACTCAGTGTCTGAATGGAGAAGAGTTAGTAGTGGAGTTCCACAGGGTTCAGTTTTAGGGCCACTTTTGTTCCTTGTATATGTAAATGACCTACCAGAGTCTGTAAATTCATTCATGAATATGTTTGCAGATGATGCAAAGATTGTGAAGAAAGTAAAAAACGAGAACAATGGTAGAGAACTTCAGGAGGATCTAAATATTCTGCATGAGTGGTCAGAAAAGTGGCTAATGAAACTCAATACTTCAAAATGTAAGGTAATGAGAATGGGTAAAAGTGCAAGAAGGCCCAAGCTTGACTACTCGGTGGCTGGAGTACAACTTCAAGAGACAGAAAATGAGAGAGATCTAGGAGTAAACATACTGGCAGATTTGTCTCCAGAAATACATATAAATGGCATAGTAAGGGCAGCATATGCATTCTTATCAAATGTAAGGGTAGCCTTCAGGCACATGGACAAGGAAATGTTCAGAAATATTTATGTAACCTATGTGAGGCCAAAACTCGAATATGCAGCCCCCTTTTGGAATCCGCACTTGAAAACGCACATAGCTAAGCTTGAAAAAGTTCAAAGACATGCCACGAAACTGGTGCCAGAAATACGCAATCTCAGTTATGATGAGAGGCTGAGGGAATTAGACTTACCATCACTCGAAGCTAGAAGAGTGAGGGGGGATATGGTGACAGTCTTTAAATTCCTTCATGGTTATGATAGAGTGGATAGGGATCGATATTTTGATATGGCTGGCTCTAGAACTAGAGGTCATAGTTTGAAGCTTGGTAAGAAAACTTCTTCGCAGGATGTAAGGAAATACTTTTTCAGTGTAAGAGTAGTTGATAATTGGAATTGGCTAAGCGAGGAGGTAGTTAATGCTATCTCAATCCATAGTTTTAAGGACAGGTATGATAAGTATCACTAAGTATAAAATGGAACCGATGAGGAGACGGGAAGATACGAGCTTTGGGCTCTTTTCCGTAAACACAATTAGGTAATCACAATTAGGTAATCACACACACCCACACAAGGCTAGGATAAAAAATCAAGAATTTAGAGGCAATGGTTATAAGCCTTGATGATAAAATTCGGAATATTGGTGGAGAAATGAAAGAGAATGAAACACTCAGAGAGAAAATAAGATCTTTGGAGGAAGCAAATAAAGCGCAAGGGCAGGAGAGAAAGGAACTAGAAAAAAGAATAAAGAAGCTGGAAGGGGAAAAGAGTCAACTAGAATCTAGAATTTTTAAACAAGAAGATAAAAACAAACAGCTGAATGACAACCTAAAGGAATTAGATGTTAGTTCACTGCTCTCTTCTGAGAGAGACGAGATTGCTGCTTGGAATGTCCAGATTAAGGAAAACATTGAACAGTTCAGAAAAGAGTTCCAGGAGCTGAATATGGAAAATGATGCCAGGAAAACTTCCTTTGCTGATGCATTAAAGGGGAATGTGGCAGTAAAAGAGGCTGTAAAGGTGGTGGCACTGGAAAACATACAAACAGTTGACTATAAAGAGACAGTAATCGAAAAAATGAAAGACGTTGTGATGGAAAGGGCAAACCCACTCATCAGACAGGCACTTGATAAGGAGATGACAGTGGTAATCTCAGGCATAAGCGAATCCCAGGAGCCAACATGGCAGGGGAGACTTGAAGAAAATAAGGCTAGGGTTGTAGACCTGATAAGAAAGCTTGGAGTAGTTTGTGGTCCTGAGGATATTGTAAACATACACCAACTAGGTAAATATTCGAGGGAAGGAAAGCCGAGACCAACAAAAGTAACCTTTGAGAGAGGGGAAACATGTAGGGAAATATTGTTGAGAAAAAAATGTCTAAAAGATCTTCAAGAATTCAAAGAAGTGTTCATTAGACGATACAGAACACAGAAAGAGATGGGAAAGATAAAAAACTTGTTGCAAGAGGCAAGAAGGTTAAATGATGAAAGAAATGAAGAACAGAAGAAAAATTTTTGTTACAGAGTTCTTCCAGACAAAGGGGAGATAAAGAAGATAATGACAGAAGATCAGGGGATGGGGCCTCATTAAGATTGTTATACACAAATGCTGATGGATTAGCTGGTAAGGCAGTAGAATTAAAAGATAGGATTCACAACAGTAATGCAGATATAGTAGCAATTACAGAGACTAAGTTGAGTGAGGACATAAACAGTGTCACAGTTTTTCCTAAGGGCTTCAGAATACTAAAGGTTGAAAGATCTGAGAGGACTGGTGGAGGGATAGCACTGCTCATAAGTGAAAGGATTCAAGTTGAATGAAATAAACTTGGCTATAGAAAGTGAGTTCAAGGAATTTCTTGTTGCTCGCATAAATACTGGGTCAGAGAGCATTATAATAACTGTTGTATACAACCCACCAAGGAACCAAAATAGGCTTGAAGTTTATGAGGAAAGTCATATAGGTACTATTGAAGTCATAAACTCACTTGTTAACATGGCACGGGAAAAAAAAATGTAGGATTTTGATTATGGGAGACTTTAATCATAAAGAGATAGATTGGATAAATCTTGACCCACACAGTGGTGAGGACTCATTCGGGGCAAGATTCCCAGATTTCGTACAAGGGAATTTCCTACACCAACATGTAATGGAACCAACAAGGGCCAGGGGTGGGGATGAGCCATCACTACTTGATCTAGTGTTCACAGATAATGTGTTGGATATTGAAAAAATTGAGTATGAACCACCAATTGGAAAGAGTGACCACTGTGTGTTGTTGATGGAGTATATCATTGAAGATTTTCTGCCTGAGAGTAGAGGCACTGAGGACATGAGGAAGAACTATCGGAAAGGAGATTACATCAAAATGAATGAGCTTTTTGCAGTTATTGACTGGAGAACCTTATTTTACAACAAATCTGTACAAGAAATGTATGACATCTTTTGTGAGAAATATGGGAAGATAGTAGATTGCTGCATACCTGTCACCAAAGTAGGTGTAATTCATGCCAGAGAGAAATGGTTCGATAATGGATGTAAAAGAGCTAAGGAGTGGAGAGACAATTGCTGGAAAATATATAGGAGGAGAAAAAACATAAATGCCTGGCAAACCTACAAAAGAGCAAGAAATGACTACCTAAGTAAAAGGAGAGAGGCAGAGGGAGACTATGAGAGGGACATCACCAGGAAGGCTAAAGAAAATCCCAAGCTTTTCCACAGCTTTATCAGAGGAAAACTGAAGGTAAAAGAACAGGTTTTAAGGCTAAAGAGAGCGGATGGAAGCATCACTGAGACGGATGAAGAGATCTGCAAAGAATTGAACAAGGAGTTTCAGTCAGTATTTACAGTAGAAAATACCCCACCCCCTCAGATTGCAGTGATAGAAGCTCAAGGGCCGGTATTAGAGAACATCAACCTTACAGCCACAGAGGTATGCAAAGCGCTGATGGATTTAGATGTTCATAAAGCTACAGGTCCTGATGACATATCCCCTCATGTGCTTAAAAAATGCACAAACACAATATCAGTGGCAATAAGTATCATATTTAAGGAGTCACTGGAGTCGGGGGAGATTCCAAGATGCTGGAAACAAGCAAATGTGATACCTATCTTCAAAAAGGGAAGGAGGGATACGGCTCTGAATATAGTCTAGTTTCCTTGACCAGCATAGTTTGCAAAGTTATGGAGAAACTACTAAGGAAGCATATCTCTCTTCACTTGGAATCCTTCAACTTTTTGTCAGTGAGGCAACATGGCTTCAGAGAATGTAGATCAACAGTAACAAACTTATTAGAATTTTATGATGAGGTAAACCAAATCTTACAGGAAAGAGAGGGCTGGGCAGATTGCATATTCCTAGACTTCCAGAAAGCGTTTGACACTGTTCCACATGGGAGACTTATTAGGAAGCCGCAATCAATGGCTAGAATAGGTGGAAATGTTTTGGAATGGATAAAAACTTACTTAGAAGGAAGGGAACAGAGGGTTAGAGCAAGACACTCAGTGTCTGAATGGAGAAGAGTTAGTAGTGGAGTTCCACAGGGTTCAGTTTTAGGGCCACTTTTGTTCCTTGTATATGTAAATGACCTACCAGAGTCTGTAAATTCATTCATGAATATGTTTGCAGTTGATGCAAAGATTGTGAAGAAAGCAGAAAACGAGAACAATGGTAGAGAACCTCAGGAGGATCTAAATAATCTGCATGAGTGGTCAGAAAAGTGGCTAATGAAATTCAATACTTCAAAATGTAAGGTAATGAGAATGGGTAAAAGTGCAAGAAGGCCCAAGCTTGACTACTCGGTGGCTGGAGTACAACTTCAAGAGGCAGAAAATGAGAGAGATCTAGGAGTAATCATACTGGCAGATTTGTCTCCAAAAATACATATAAATGGCATAGTAAGGGCAGCATATGCATTCTTATCAAATGTAAGGGTAGCCTTCAGGCACATGGACAAGGAAATGTTCAGAAATATTTATGTAACCTATGTGAGGCCAAAACTCGAATATGCAGCCCCCTTTTGGAATCCACACTTGTAAAAGCACATAGCTAAGATTGAAAAAGTTCAATGACATGCCACGAAACTGGTGCCAGAAATACGCAATCTCAGTTATGATGAGAGGGTGAGGGAATTAGACTTACCATCACTCGAAGCTAGAGAGTGATGGGGGATATGGTGACAGTCTTTAAATTCCTTCATGGTCATGATAGGGTGGATAGGGATCGATATTTTGATATGGCTGGCTCTAGAACTAGAGGTCATAGTTTGAAGGTTTGTAAGAAAACTTCTTTGCAGGATGTAAGGAAATACTTTTTCAGTGTAAGAGTAGTTGATAATTGGAATTGGCTAAGCGAGGAGGTAGTTAATGCTATCTCAGTCCATAGTTTTAAGGACAGGTATGATAAGAATCACTAAGTATAAAATGGAACCGATGAGGAGACGGGAAGATACGAGCTGTGGGCTCTTTCCCGTAAACACAATTAGGTAATCACACATACTCTAGTATCACTAAGTATAAAATGGAACCGATCAGGAGACGGGAAGATACGAGCTTTGGGCTCTTTCCCGCAAATACAATTAGGTAAAAATTCGAATTTTCCTTCAGGTTTGACTTTTGTTTTTCTTTTTCTTTTTATACTTAAATTACCATGGTCAAGTTTTTAAGTTAAGATGTGTGTTACCAGAAAGGAGACAAACTGAGTCACTAAATAGCACTTATATGGAGATATAAAAATTCTGTGTGAAGGTAAATTAGAAGTTTTTCTCTTTTCTTTTTTTTTCCTCTTTCTCGTCTTCTTTCTATATTCTGTGAGAGGGAGAACATAAAAATGAAGCCATCTCTGTCCCAAACCTCTCCCACCCATGGGTCGGGAGAAGGGGTAGTCATCAGAGGACTTAAACAGAGAATCAAGAAGTTAGAGGAAATGGTTATAAGCCTTGATGATAAAATTCGAAATATGGATGGAGAACTGAAAGAGAATGAAACACTCAGATAACAAATAAGATCTTTGGAGGAAGCAAATAAAGCACAAGGGCAGGAGAGAAAGGAACTAGAAAAAAGAATAAAGAAGCTGGAAGGGGAAAAGAGTCAACTAGAATCTAGAATTTCTAAACAAGAAGATAAAAACAAACAGCTGAATGACAACCTAAAGGAATTAGATGTTAGTTCACTGCTCTCTTCTGAGAGAGACGAGATTGCTGCTTGGAATGTTCAGATTAAGGAAAACATTGAACAGTTCAGAAAAGAGTTCCAGGAGCTGAATATGGAAAATGATGCCATGAAAACGTCCTTTGCTGATGCACTAAAGGGGAATGTGGCAGTAAAAGAGGCTGTAAAGGTGGTGGCACTGGAAAACATACAAACAGTTGACTATAAAGAGACAGTAATCGAAAAAATGAAAGACGTTGTGATGGAAAGGGCAAACCCACTCATCAGACAGGTACTTGATAAGGAGAAGACAGTGGTAATCTCAGGCATAAGTGAATCCCAGGAGCCAACATGGCAGGGGAGACTTGAAGAAAATAAAGCTAACGTTGTAGACCTGATAAGAAAGCTTGGAGTAGTATGTGGTCCTGAGGATATTGTAAACATACACCAACTAGGTAAATATTCGAGGGAAGGAAAGCCGAGACCAACAAAAGTAACCTTTGAGAGAGGGGAGACATGTAGGGAAATATTGTTGAGAAAAAAAAGTCTAAAAGACCTTCAAGAATGCAAAGAAGTGTTCATTAGACGATACAGAACACAGGAAGAGATGGGAAAGATAAAAAACTTGTTGCAAGAGGCAAGAAGGTTAAATGATGAAAGAAATGAAGAAGAGAAGAAAAATTTTCGTTACAGAATACTTCCAGACAAAGGGGAGATAAAGAAGATAATGACAGATCATCAGGGGATGGGGTCTCATTAAGATTGTTATACACAAATGCTGATGGATTAGCTGGTAAGGCAGTAGAATTAAAAGATAGGATTCACAACAGTAAGGCAGATATAGTAGCAATTACAGAGACTAAGTTGAGTGAGGACATAAACAGTGTCACAGTTTTTCCTAAGGGCTTCAGAATACTAAGGGTCGAAAGTTCTGAGAGGACTGGTGGAGGGATAGCACTGCTCATAAGTGAGAGGATTCAAGTTGAAGTAATAAACTTGGCTATAGAAAGTGAGTTCAGGAAATTTCTTGTTGCTCGCATAAGTACTGGGTCAGAGAGCATTATAATAACTGTTGTATACAACCCACCAAGGAACCAAAATAGGCTTGAAATTTATGAGGAAAGTCATATAGGTACGATTGAAGTCATAAACTCAGTTGTTAACATGGCGCGGGAGAAAAAATGTAGGATTTTGATTATGGGAGACTTTAATCATAAAGAGATAGACTGGATAAATCTTGACCCACACAGTGGTGAGGACTCATTTGGGGCAAGATTCCTAGATTGCGTACAAGGGAATTTCCTACACCAACATGTAATGGAACCAACAAGAGCCAGGGGTGGGGATGAGCCATCACTACTTGATCTAGTGTTCACAGATAATGTGTTGGATATTGAAAATATTGAGTATGAACCACCAATTGGAAAGAGTGACCACTGTGTGTTGTTGATGGAGTATATCATTGAAGACATTCTTCCTGAGAGTAGAGGCACTGATGACATGAGGAGGAACTATCCGAAAGGAGATTACATGAAAATGAATGAGCTTTTTGCAGTTATTGACTGGAAAACCTTATTTTACAACAAATCTGTACAAGAAATGTATGACATCTTTTGTGAGAAATATGGGAAGATAGTAGATTGCTGCATACCTGTCACCAAAGTAGGTGTAATTCATGCCAGAGAGAAATGGTTCGATAATGGGTGTAAAAGAGCTAAGGAGTGGAGAGACAAATGCTGGAAAAGGTATAGGAGGAGAAAAAACATAAATGCCTGGCAAACCTACAAAAGAGCAAGAAATGACTACCTAAGTAAAAGGAGAGAGGCAGAGAGAGATTATGAGAGGGACATCACCAGGAAGGCTAAAGAAAATCCCAAGCTTTTCCACAGCTTTATCAGAGGAAAACTGAAGGTAAAAGAACAGGTTTTAAGGCTAAAGAGAGCGGATGGAAGCATCACTGAGACGGACGAAGAGATCTGCAAAGAATTGAACAAGGAGTTTCAGTCAGTATTTACAGTAGAAAATATCCCACACCCTCAGATTGCAGTGATAGAAGCTCAAGGGCCGGTATTAGAGAACATCAACCTTACAGCCACAGAGGTATGCAAAGCACTGATGGATTTAGATGTTCATAAAGCTACAGGTCCTGATGACATATCCCCTCATGTGCTTAAAAAATGCGCAAACACAATATCAGTGGCACTAAGTATCATATTTAAGGAGTCACTGGAGTCGGGGGAGATTCCAAGATGCTGGAAACAAGCAAATGTGATACCTATCTTCAAAAAGGGAAGGAGGGATACGGCTCGGAACTATAGACCAGTTTCCTTGACCAGCATAGTTTGCAAACTTATGGAGAAACTACTAAGGAAACATATCTCTCTTCACTTGGAATCCTTCAACTTTTTGTCAGTGAGGCAACATGGCTTCAGAGAAGGAAGATCAACAGTAACAAACTTATTAGAATTTTATGATGAGGTAAGCCAAATCTTACAGGAAAGAGAGGGCTGGGTAGATTGCATATTCCTAGACTTCCAGAAAGCGTTTGACACTGTTCCACATGGGAGACTTATTAGGAAGCTGCAATCAATGGCTAGAATAGGTGGAAATGTCTTGGAATGGATAAAAACTTACTTAGAAGGAAGGGAACAGAGGGTTAGAGTAAGACACTCAGTGTCTGAATGGAGAAGAGTTAGTAGTGGAGTTCCACAGGGTTCAGTTTTAGGGCCACTTTTGTTCCTTGTATATGTAAATGACCTACCAGAGTGTGTAAATTCATTCATGAATATGTTTGCAGATGATGCAAAGATTGTGAAGAAAGTAAAAAACGAGAACAATGGTAGAGAACTTCAGGAGGATCTAAATAATCTGCATGAGTGGTCAGAAAAGTGGCTAATGAAATTCAATACCTCAAAATGTAAGGTAATGAGAATGGGTACAAGTGCAAGAAGGCCCAAGCTTGACTACTCGGTGGCTGGAGTACAACTTCAAGAGACAGAAAATGAGAGAGATCTAGGAGTAAACATACTGGCAGATTTGTCTCCAGAAATACATATAAATGGCATAGTAAGGGCAGCATATGCATTCTTATCAAATGTAAGGGTAGCCTTCAGGCACATGGACAAGGAAATGTTCAGAAATATTTATGTAACCTATGTGAGGCCAAAACTCGAATATGCAGCCCCCTTTTGGAATCCACACTTGTAAAAGCACATAGCTAAGATTGAAAAAGTTCAATGACATGCCACGAAACTGGTGCCAGAAATACGCAATCTCAGTTATGATGAGAGGGTGAGGGAATTAGACTTACCATCACTCGAAGCTAGAGAGTGATGGGGGATATGGTGACAGTCTTTAAATTCCTTCATGGTCATGATAGGGTGGATAGGGATCGATATTTTGATATGGCTGGCTCTAGAACTAGAGGTCATAGTTTGAAGGTTTGTAAGAAAACTTCTTTGCAGGATGTAAGGAAATACTTTTTCAGTGTAAGAGTAGTTGATAATTGGAATTGGCTAAGCGAGGAGGTAGTTAATGCTATCTCAGTCCATAGTTTTAAGGACAGGTATGATAAGAATCACTAAGTATAAAATGGAACCGATGAGGAGACGGGAAGATACGAGCTGTGGGCTCTTTCCCGTAAACACAATTAGGTAATCACACATACTCTAGTATCACTAAGTATAAAATGGAACCGATCAGGAGACGGGAAGATACGAGCTTTGGGCTCTTTCCCGCAAATACAATTAGGTAAAAAATCGAATTTTCCTTCAGGTTTGACTTTTGTTTTTCTTTTTCTTTTTATACTTAAATTACCATGGTCAAGTTTTTAAGTTAAGATGTGTGTTACCAGAAAGGAGACAAACTGAGTCACTAAATAGCACTTATATGGAGATATAAAAATTCTGTGTGAAGGTAAATTAGAAGTTTTTCTCTTTTCTTTTTTTTTCCTCTTTCTCGTCTTCTTTCTATATTCTGTGAGAGGGAGAACATAAAAATGAAGCCATCTCTGTCCCAAACCTCTCCCACCCATGGGTCGGGAGAAGGGGTAGTCATCAGAGGACTTAAACAGAGAATCAAGAAGTTAGAGGAAATGGTTATAAGCCTTGATGATAAAATTCGAAATATGGATGGAGAACTGAAAGAGAATGAAACACTCAGATAACAAATAAGATCTTTGGAGGAAGCAAATAAAGCACAAGGGCAGGAGAGAAAGGAACTAGAAAAAAGAATAAAGAAGCTGGAAGGGGAAAAGAGTCAACTAGAATCTAGAATTTCTAAACAAGAAGATAAAAACAAACAGCTGAATGACAACCTAAAGGAATTAGATGTTAGTTCACTGCTCTCTTCTGAGAGAGACGAGATTGCTGCTTGGAATGTTCAGATTAAGGAAAACATTGAACAGTTCAGAAAAGAGTTCCAGGAGCTGAATATGGAAAATGATGCCATGAAAACGTCCTTTGCTGATGCACTAAAGGGGAATGTGGCAGTAAAAGAGGCTGTAAAGGTGGTGGCACTGGAAAACATACAAACAGTTGACTATAAAGAGACAGTAATCGAAAAAATGAAAGACGTTGTGATGGAAAGGGCAAACCCACTCATCAGACAGGTACTTGATAAGGAGAAGACAGTGGTAATCTCAGGCATAAGTGAATCCCAGGAGCCAACATGGCAGGGGAGACTTGAAGAAAATAAAGCTAACGTTGTAGACCTGATAAGAAAGCTTGGAGTAGTATGTGGTCCTGAGGATATTGTAAACATACACCAACTAGGTAAATATTCGAGGGAAGGAAAGCCGAGACCAACAAAAGTAACCTTTGAGAGAGGGGAGACATGTAGGGAAATATTGTTGAGAAAAAAAAGTCTAAAAGACCTTCAAGAATGCAAAGAAGTGTTCATTAGACGATACAGAACACAGGAAGAGATGGGAAAGATAAAAAACTTGTTGCAAGAGGCAAGAAGGTTAAATGATGAAAGAAATGAAGAAGAGAAGAAAAATTTTCGTTACAGAATACTTCCAGACAAAGGGGAGATAAAGAAGATAATGACAGAAGATCAGGGGATGGGGTCTCATTAAGATTGTTATACACAAATGCTGATGGATTAGCTGGTAAGGCAGTAGAATTAAAAGATAGGATTCACAACAGTAAGGCAGATATAGTAGCAATTACAGAGACTAAGTTGAGTGAGGACATAAACAGTGTCACAGTTTTTCCTAAGGGCTTCAGAATACTAAGGGTCGAAAGATCTGAGAGGACTGGTGGAGGGATAGCACTGCTCATAAGTGAGAGGATTCAAGTTGAAGTAATAAACTTGGCTATAGAAAGTGAGTTCAGGAAATTTCTTGTTGCTCGCATAAGTACTGGGTCAGAGAGCATTATAATAACTGTTGTATACAACCCACCAAGGAACCAAAATAGGCTTGAAATTTATGAGGAAAGTCATATAGGTACGATTGAAGTCATAAACTCAGTTGTTAACATGGCGCGGGAGAAAAAATGTAGGATTTTGATTATGGGAGACTTTAATCATAAAGAGATAGACTGGATAAATCTTGACCCACACAGTGGTGAGGACTCATTTGGGGCAAGATTCCTAGATTGCGTACAAGGGAATTTCCTACACCAACATGTAATGGAACCAACAAGAGCCAGGGGTGGGGATGAGCCATCACTACTTGATCTAGTGTTCACAGATAATGTGTTGGATATTGAAAATATTGAGTATGAACCACCAATTGGAAAGAGTGACCACTGTGTGTTGTTGATGGAGTATATCATTGAAGACATTCTTCCTGAGAGTAGAGGCACTGATGACATGAGGAGGAACTATCCGAAAGGAGATTACATGAAAATGAATGAGCTTTTTGCAGTTATTGACTGGAAAACCTTATTTTACAACAAATCTGTACAAGAAATGTATGACATCTTTTGTGAGAAATATGGGAAGATAGTAGATTGCTGCATACCTGTCACCAAAGTAGGTGTAATTCATGCCAGAGAGAAATGGTTCGATAATGGGTGTAAAAGAGCTAAGGAGTGGAGAGACAAATGCTGGAAAAGGTATAGGAGGAGAAAAAACATAAATGCCTGGCAAACCTACAAAAGAGCAAGAAATGACTACCTAAGTAAAAGGAGAGAGGCAGAGAGAGATTATGAGAGGGACATCACCAGGAAGGCTAAAGAAAATCCCAAGCTTTTCCACAGCTTTATCAGAGGAAAACTGAAGGTAAAAGAACAGGTTTTAAGGCTAAAGAGAGCGGATGGAAGCATCACTGAGACGGACGAAGAGATCTGCAAAGAATTGAACAAGGAGTTTCAGTCAGTATTTACAGTAGAAAATATCCCACACCCTCAGATTGCAGTGATAGAAGCTCAAGGGCCGGTATTAGAGAACATCAACCTTACAGCCACAGAGGTATGCAAAGCACTGATGGATTTAGATGTTCATAAAGCTACAGGTCCTGATGACATATCCACTCATGTGCTTAAAAAATGCGCAAACACAATATCAGTGGCACTAAGTATCATATTTAAGGAGTCACTGGAGTCGGGGGAGATTCCAAGATGCTGGAAACAAGCAAATGTGATACCTATCTTCAAAAAGGGAAGGAGGGATACGGCTCGGAACTATAGACCAGTTTCCTTGACCAGCATAGTTTGCAAACTTATGGAGAAACTACTAAGGAAACATATCTCTCTTCACTTGGAATCCTTCAACTTTTTGTCAGTGAGGCAACATGGCTTCAGAGAAGGAAGATCAACAGTAACAAACTTATTAGAATTTTATGATGAGGTAAGCCAAATCTTACAGGAAAGAGAGGGCTGGGTAGATTGCATATTCCTAGACTTCCAGAAAGCGTTTGACACTGTTCCACATGGGAGACTTATTAGGAAGCTGCAATCAATGGCTAGAATAGGTGGAAATGTCTTGGAATGGATAAAAACTTACTTAGAAGGAAGGGAACAGAGGGTTAGAGTAAGACACTCAGTGTCTGAATGGAGAAGAGTTAGTAGTGGAGTTCCACAGGGTTCAGTTTTAGGGCCACTTTTGTTCCTTGTATATGTAAATGACCTACCAGAGTGTGTAAATTCATTCATGAATATGTTTGCAGATGATGCAAAGATTGTGAAGAAAGTAAAAAGCGAGAACAATGGTAGAGAACTTCAGGAGGATCTAAATAATCTGCATGAGTGGTCAGAAAAGTGGCTAATGAAATTCAATACCTCAAAATGTAAGGTAATGAGAATGGGTACAAGTGCAAGAAGGCCCAAGCTTGACTACTCGGTGGCTGGAGTACAACTTCAAGAGACAGAAAATGAGAGAGATCTAGGAGTAAACATACTGGCAGATTTGTCTCCAGAAATACATATAAATGGCGTAGTAAGGGCAGCATATGCATTCTTATCAAATGTAAGGGTAGCCTTCAGGCACATGGACAAGGAAATGTTCAGAAATATTTATGTAACCTATGTGAGGCCAAAACTCGAATATGCAGCCCCCTTTTGGAATCCGCACTTGAAAAAGCACATAGCTAAGCTTGAAAAAGTTCAAAGACATGCCACAAAACTGGTGCCAGAAATACGCAATCTCGGTTATGATGAGAGGCTGAGGGAATTAGACTTGCCATCACTCGAAGCTAGAAGAGTAAGGGGGGATATGGTGACAGTCTTTAAATTCCTTCATGGTTATGATAGAGTGGATAGGGATCGATATTTCGATATGGCTGGCTCTAGAACTAGAGGTTATAGTTTGAAGCTTCGTAAGAACACTTGTTTGCAGGATGTAAGGAAATACTTTTTCAGTGTAAGAGTAGTTGATAATTGGAATTGGCTAAGCGAGGAGGTAGTTAATGCTATCTCAATCCATAGTTTTAAGGACAGGTATGATAAGTATCACTAAGTCTAAAAATGGAACCGATCAGGAGACGGGAAGATACGAGCTTTGGGCTCTTTCCCGTAAACACAATTAGGTAATCACAATTAGGCAATCACACACACACACACACACGCACACACTCACACACACACACACACACATATATATATATATATATATATATATATATATATATATATATATATATATATATATATATATATATATATATATATATATATATATACACACACAGGTAGTTAATGCTATCTCAATCCATAGTTTTAAGGACAGGTATGATAAGTATCACTAAGTATAAAATGGAACCGATCAGGAGACGGGAAGATACGAGCTTTGGGCTCTTTCCCGTAAACACAATTAGGTAATCACAATTAGGTAATCACACACACGCACACACAGATAGAAGAAAACGAGAACAATGGTAGAGAACTTCAGGAAGATCTAAATAGTCTGCATGAGTGGTCAGAAAAGTGGCTAATGAACTTCAATACTTCAAAATGTAAGGTAATGAGAATGGGTACAAGTGCAAGAAGGCCCAAGCTTGACTACTCGGTGGCTGGAGTACAACTTCAAGAGACAGAAAATGAGAGAGATCTAGGTGTAAACATATTGGCAGATTTGTCTCCAGAAATACATATAAATGGCAAAGTAAGGGCAGCATATGCATTCTTATCAAATGTAAGGGTAGCCTTCAGGCACTTGGACAAGGAAATGTTCAGAAATATTTATGTAACCTATTTGAGGCCAAAACTCGAATATGCAGCCCCCTTTTGGAATCCACACTTGAAAAAGCACATAGCTAAGCTTGAAAAAGTTCAAAGACATGCCACGAAATTGGTGCCAGAAATACGCAACCTCAGTTATGATGAGAGGCTGAGGGAATTAGACTTACCATCACTTGAAGCTAGAAGATTGAGGGGGGATATGGTGACAGTCTTTAAATTCCTTCATGGTTATGATAGAGTGGATAGGGACCGATATTTTGATATGGCTGGCTCTAGAACTAGAGGTCATACTTTGAAGGTTCGTAAGAAAACTTGTTTGCAGGATGTAAGGAAATACTTTTTCAGTGTAAGAGTAGTTGATAATTGGAATTGGCGCGTAAGCGCAGGGAGGCCTAGTTACATGCTCACTCTCGAATCCATAGTCCTTAGGACAAACAGTTTAGAAAAGAGTTTCAGGAGCTGAATATGGAACATAATGCCATGAAAACTTCCTTTACTGATGCACTAAAGGGGAATGTGGCAGTAAAAGAGGCTGTAAAGGTGGTGACACTGGAAAACAAACAAACAGTTGACTATAAAAAGACAGTAATCGAAAAAATGAAAGACTTTGTGATGGAAAGGGCAAATCCCTTGATTAAACAGGTACTTGATAAATCTAAGGCATAAGCAAATCCCAGGAGCCAACATGGCAGGGGAGACTTGAAGAAAATAAAGCTAGGGTTGTAGAAATGATAAGAAAGCTTGGAGTAGTTTGTGGTCCTGAGGATATTGTAAACATTCACCAACTAGACAAATATTCGAGGGAAGGAAAGCCGAGACCAACAAAAGTAATATTTAAGAGAGAGGAAACATCTAGAGAAATACTGATGAGAAAAAAAAAAGTCTAAAAGACCTTAAAGAATTCAAAGAAGTGTTCATTAGACAATACTGAACACAGGAAGAGATGGGAAAGATCAAAAACTTGTTGCAAGAGGCTAAAAGGTTAAATGAGGAAAGAAATGAAGAAGAGAAGAAAAATTTTCACTTCAGAGATCTTCCAGACAAAGGGGAGATAAAGAAGATAATAACAGAAGATCAGGTGATGGGGCCTCATTAAGATTGTTATACACAAATGCTGATGGAATAGCTGGTAAGGCAGTAGAATTAAAAGATAGGATTCACAACAGTAAGGAAGACATAGTAGCAATTACAAAGACTAAGGTGAGTGAGGACATAAACAATGACACAGTTTTTCCTAAGGGCTTCAGAATATTAAGGGTTGAAAGATCTGAGAGGACTGGTAGAGGATAGCACTGCTCATAAGTGAAAGGATTCAAGTTGAAGAAATAAACTTGGCTATAGAAAGTGAGTTCAAGGAATTTCTTGTTGCTCGCATAAATACTGGGTCAGAGAGCATTATAATAACTGTTGTATATAACCCACCAAGGAACCAGAATAGGCTAGAAGTGTATGAGGAAAGTCATATAGGTACTATTGAAGTCAGAAACTCAGTTGTTAACATGGCACGGGAGAGAAAATGTAGGATTTTGATTATGGGAGATTTTAATCTTAAAGAGATAGACTGGATAAATCTTGACCCACAAAGTGGTGAGGACTCATTCGGGGCAAGATTCCTAGATTGCGTACAAGGGAATTTCCTACACCAACATGTAATGGAACCAACAAGGGCCAGGGGTGGGAATGAGCCATCGCCACTTGATCTAGTATTCACAAATAATGTGTTAGATATTGAAAAAAATGAGTATGAACCACCAATTGGAAAGAGTGATCACTGTGTGTTGTTGATGGAGAATATCATTGAAGATATTCTGCCTGAAAGCAGAGGCACTGAGGACATAAGGAGGAACTCTCAGAAAGGAAATTACATCAAAATGAATGGGCTTTTTGCAGTTATTGACTGGAGAACCTTATTTTACAACAAATCTGCACAAGAAATATATGACATCTTTTTTTGAGAAATATGGTAAGATTGTAGATTGCTGCATACCTTTCACCAAAGTAGGTGTAATTCATGCCAGAGAAAAATGGTTTGATAATGAGTGTAGAAGAGCTAAGGAGTGGAGAGACAAATGCTGGAAAAGGCATAGGAAGAGAAAAAACATAAATGCCTCCAAACCTACAAAAGAGCAAGAAATGATTACCTAAGTAAAAGAAATGAGGCAGAGAAAGACTATGAGAGGGACATCACCAGGAAGGCTAAAGAAAGTCCCAAGCTTTTCCACAGCTTTA
The DNA here is from genome assembly GCA_037179515.1 of Halocaridina rubra. Classification (NCBI taxonomy): domain Eukaryota; kingdom Metazoa; phylum Arthropoda; class Malacostraca; order Decapoda; family Atyidae; genus Halocaridina; species Halocaridina rubra. Next base: position 77,109 of record JAXCGZ010017035.1, read on the forward strand.
TCAGAGGAAAACTGAAGGTAAGTGAGAAGGTTTTAAGGCTTAAGAGAGCTGATGGAAGCATCACTGAGATGGATGAAGAGATCTGCAAAGAATTGAACAAGGAGTTTCAATCAGTATTTAGAGTGGAAAATACCCCACCCCCTCAGATTGCAGAGATAGAAGCTCAAGGGCCGGTCTTAGAGAACATTAACCTTACAGTCACAGACGTATGCAAAGCGCTGATGGAGTTAGATGTTCAAAGAGCTACAGGTCCCGATGACATATCCCCTCATGTACTTAAAAAATGCACAAACTCAATATCAGTAGCACTAAGTATCATATTTAAAAAGTCAAGGGAGTCAGGGGAGATTCCAAGATGCTCGAAACAAGCAAACGTGATACCTATCTTCAAAGAGGGAAGGAGGGATACGGCTTTAAACTATAGACCATTTTCCTTGACCAGCATAGTTTGCAAAGTTATGTAGAAACTACTAAGGAAACATATCTCTCTTCACTTGGAATCCTTCAACTTTTTGTCAGTGAGGCAACATGGCTTCAGAGAAGGTAGATCAACAGTAACAAACTTATTAGAATTTGATGATGAGGTAAACCGAATCTTACAAGAAAGAGAGGGCTGGGCAGATTGCATATTCCTAGACTTACATAAAGCGTTTGACACTGTTCCATATGGGAGACTTATTAGGAAGCTGCAAGCAATGGCTAGAATAGGTGGAAATGTCCTTGAATGGATAAAAACTTACCTAGAAGGAAGGGAACAGAGGGTTAGAGTAAGACACTCAGTGTCTGAATGGAGAAGAGTTATGTAGAGGAGTTCCACAGGGTTCAGTTTTAAGGCCACTTTTGTTCCTTGTATATGTAAATAACCTACCAGAGTCTGTAAATTCATTCATGAATATGTTTGCAGATGATGCAAAGATTGTGAAGAAAGTAAAAAACGAGAACAATGGTAGAGAACTTCAGGAGGATCTAAATAATCTGCATGAGTGGTCAGAAAAGTGGCTAATGAAATTCAATACTTCAAAATGTAAGGTAATGAGAATGGGTACAAGTGCAAGAAGGCCCAAGCTTGACTACTCGGTGGCTGGAGTACAACTTCAAGAGACAGAAAATGAGAGAGACCTAGGAGTAAACATACTGGCAGATTTGTCTCCAGAAATACATATAAATGGCATAGTAAGGGCAGCATATGCATTCTTATCAAATGTAAGGGTAGCCTTCAGGCACATGGACAAGGAAATGTTCAGAAATATTTATGTAACCTATGTGAGGCCAAAACTCGAATACGCAGCCCCCTTTTGGAATCCGCACTTGAAAAAGCACATAGCTAAGCTTGAAAAAGTTCAAAGACATGCCAAGAAACTGGTGCCAGAAATACGCAATCTCAGTTATGATGAGAGGCTGAGGGAATTAGACTTACCATCACTCGAAGCTAGAAGAGTAAGGGGAGATATGGTGACAGTCTTTAAATTCCTTCATGGTTATGATAGAGTGGATAGGGATCGATGTTTCGATATGGCTGGCTCTAGAACTAGAGGTCATAGTTTGAAGCTGCGTAAAAAAACTTCTTTGCAGGATGTAAGGAAATACTTTTTCAGTGTAAGAGTAGTTGATAATTGGAATTGGCTAAGCGAGGAGGTAGTTAATGCTATCTCAATCCATAGTTTTAAGGACAGGTACGATAAGTATCACTAAGTCTAAAATGGAACCGATGAGGAGACGGGAAGATACGAGCTTTGGGCTCTTTCCCGTAAATACAATTAGGTAATCACAATTAGGTAGTCACACACACACACACACACACACACACAAACACACAGCTTTTTGCAGTTATTGACTGGAGAACCTTATTTTACAACAAATCTGTACAAGAAATGTATGACATCTTTAGTGAGAAATATGGGAAGATAGTAGATTGCTGCATACCTGTCACCAAAGTAGGTGTAATTCATGCCAGAGAGAAATGGTTCGATAATGGGTGTAAAAGAGCTAAGGAGTGGAGAGACAAATGCTGGAAAAGGTATAGGAGGAGAAAAAACATAAATGCCTGGCAAGCCTACAAAAGAGCAAGAAATGACTACCTAAGTAAAAGGAGAGGGGCAGAGAGAGATTATGAGTGGGACATCACCAGGAAGGCTAAAGAAAATCCCAAGCTTTTCCACAGCTTTATCAGAGGAAAACTGAAGGTAAAAGAACAGGGTTTAAGGCTAAAGAGAGCGGATGGAAGCATCACTGAGACGGATGAAGAGATCTGCAAAGAATTGAACAAGGAGTTTCAGTCAGTATTTACAGTAGAAAATACCCCACCCCCTCAGATTGCAGTGATAGAAGCTCAAGGGCCGGTCTTAGAGAACATCAACCTTACAGCCACAGAGGTATGCAAAGCGCTGATGGATTTAGATGTTCATAAAGCTACAGGTCCCGATGACATATCCCCTCATGTGCTTAAAAAATGCACAAACACAATATCAGTGGCACTAAGTATCATATTTAAGGAGTCACTGGAGTCGGGGGAGATTCCAAGATGCTGGAAACAAGCAAATGTGATACCTATCTTCAAAAAGGGAAGGAGGGATACGGCTCTGAACTATAGACCAGTTTCCTTGACCAGCATAGTTTGCAAACTTATGGAGAAACTACTAAGGAAACATATCTCTCTTCACTTGGAATCCTTCAACTTTTTGTCAGTGAGGCAACATGGCTTCAGAGAAGGTAGATCAACAGTAACAAACTTATTAGAATTTTATGATGAGGTAAGCCAAATCTTACAGGAAAGAGAGGGCTGGGCAGATTGCATATTCCTAGACTTCCAGAAAGCGTTTGACACTGTTCCACATGGGAGACTTATTAGGAAGCTGCAATCAATGGCTAGAATAGGTGGAAATGTTTTGGAAT
>JAXCGZ010017035.1:82500-130000 GCA_037179515.1 Halocaridina rubra
GCACCATTAAGATTGTTATACACAAATACACATGGATTAGCTGGTAAGGCAGTAGAATTAAAAGATAGGATTCACAACAGTAAGGGAGATATAGTAGCAATTACAGAGACTAAGGTGAGTGAGGACATAAACAGTGTCACAGTTTTTCCTAAGGGCTTCAGATTATTAAGGGTTGAAAGATCTGAGAGGACTGGTGGAGGGATAGCACTGCTCATAAGTGAAAGGATTCAAGTTGAAGAAATAAACTTGGCTATAGAAAGTGAGTTCAAGGAATTTCTTGTTGATCGCATAAATACTGGGTCAGAGAGCATTATAATAACTGTTGTATATAACCCACCAAGGAACCAGAATAGGATTGAAGTTTATGAGGAAAGTCATATAGGTACTATTGAAGTCATAAACTCAGTTGATAACATGCACGGGAGAGAAAATGTAGGATTTTGATTATGGGAAATTTTTATCATATAGAGATAGATTGGATAAATCTTGACCCACACCGTGGTGAGGACTCATTCGGGGCAAAATTCCTAAATTGCGTACAAGGGAATTTCCTACACCAACATGTAATGGAACCAACGAGGGCCAGGGGTGGGGATGAGCCATCACGACTCAATCTAGTGTTTACAGATAATGTGTTGGATATTGAAAAAGTTGAGTATGAACCACCAATTGGAAAGAGTGACCACTGTGTGTTGTTGATGGAGTGTTTCATTGAAGATATTCTGCCTGAGAGTAGAGGCACTGAGGACATGAGGAGGAACTATTCGAAAATAGATTACATCAAAATGAATTAGCTTTTTGCAGTTATTGACTGGAGAACCTTATTTTACAACAAATCTGTACAAGAAATGTATAACATCTTTTGTGAGAAATATGGAAAGATAGTAGATTGCTGCATACCTTTCACCAAAGTAGGTGTAATTCATGCCAGAGAGAAATGGTTTGATAATGAGTGTAAAAAGCTAAGGAGTGGAGAGACAAATGCTGGAAAAGGTATAAATGCCTGGCAAAGCTACAAAAGAGCAAGAAATGACTACCTAAGTAAAAGGAGAGAGGCAGAGAGAGACTATGAGAGGGACATCACCAGAAAGGCCAAAGAAAATCCCAAGCTTTTCCACAGCTTTATCAGAGGAAAACTGAAGGTAAAAGAACAGGCTTTAAGGCTTAAGAGAGAGGATGGAAGCATCACAGAGACGGATGAAGAGATCTGCAAAAAATTGAACAAGGAGTTTCAGTCAGTATTTACAGTAGAAAATGCCCTACCCCCTCAGATTGCAGAGATAGAAGCTCAAGGGCCGGTATTAGAGAATATTAACCTTACAGCCACAGAGGTATGCAAGGTGCTGATGGAGTTAGATGTTCATAAAGCTACAGGTCCTGATGACATATCCCCTCATGTACTTAAATAATGCACAAACTCAATATCAGTGGCACTAAGTATCATATTTAAAAAGTCACGGGAGTCAGGGGAGATTCCAAGATGCTGGAAACAAGCAAACATGATACCTATCTTCAAAAAGGGAAGGAGGGATACGGCTGCGAACAATAGACCATTTTCCTTGACCAGCATAGTTTGTAAAGTTATGGAGAAACTACTAAGGAAACATATCTCTCTTCACTTGGAATCCTTACACTTTTTGTCAGTGAGGCAACATGGCTTCAGAGAAGGTAGATCAACAGTAACAAACTTATTAGAATTTTATGATGAGGTAAGCCAAATCTTACAGGAAAGAGAGGGCTGGGCAGATTGCATATTCCTAGACTTACAGAAAGCATTTGACACTGTTCCACATGGGAGACTTATTAGGAAGCTGCAAGCAATGGCTAGAATAGGTGGAAATGTCTTGGAATGTATAAAAACTTACTTAGAAGGAAGGGAACAGAGGGTTAGAGTAAGACACTCAATGTCTGAATGGAGAAGCGTTAGTAGTGGAGTTTCACAGGGTTCAGTTTTAGGGCCACTTTTGTTCCTTGTATATGTAAATGACCTACCAGAAGCTGTTAACTCATTCATGAATATGTTTGCAGATGATGCAAAGATTGTGAAGAAAGTAAGAAACGAGAACAATGGTAGAGAACTTCAGGAAGATCTAAATAGGCTGCGATAGTGGTAAAAAAAGTGGCTAATGAAATTCAATACTTCAAAATGTAAGGTAATGAGAATGGGTACAAGTGCAAGAAGGCCCAAGCTTGACTTCTCAGTGGCTGGAGTACAACTTCAAGAGACAGAAAATGAGAGAGATCTAGGAGTAAACATACTGGCAGATTTGTCTCCAGAAATACATATAAATGGCATAGTAAGGGCAGCATATGCTTTCTTATCAAATGTAACGGTAGCCTTCAGGCATGGACAAGGAAATGTTCAAATATATTTATGTAACCTATGTGAGGCCAAAACTCGAATATGCAGCCCCCATTTGGAATCCGCACTTGAAAAAGCACATTGCTAAGCTTGAAAAAGTTCAACAACATGCCACGAAACTGGTGCCAGAAATACGTAATCTCAGATATGATGAGAGGATGAGGGAATTAGACTTACCATCACTCGAAGCTAGAAGATTGAGGGGGATATGGTGACAGTCTTTAAATTCCTTCATGGTTATGATAGAGTGGATAGGGATCGATATTTTGATATGGCAGGCTCTAGAACTAGAGGTCATAGTTTGAAGCTTCGTAAGTAAGCTTCTTTGCAGGATGTAAGGAAATACATTTTCAGTGTAAGAGTAGTTGATAATTGGAATTCACTAAGCGAGGAGGTAGTTAATGCTATCTCAATCCATAGTTTTAAGGACAGGTATGATAAGTATCACTAAGTCTAAAATGGAACCGATGAGGAGACGGGAAGATACGAGCTTTGGGCTCTTTCCCGTAAACACAATTAGGTAATCACACACACACACACACACACACACACACACACACACACACACACACACACACACATGGTTATGATAGAGTGGATAGGGATCGATATTTCGATATGGCTGGCTCTAGAACTAGAGGTCATAGTTTGAAGCTTCGGAAGAAAACTTGTTTGCAGGATGTAAGGAAATACTTTTTCAGTGTAAGAGTAGTTGATAATTGGAATTCGCTAAGCGAGGAGGTAGTTAATGCTACCTCAATCCATAGTTTTAAGGACAGGTATGGTAAGTATCACTAAGTCTAAAAATGGAACCGATCAGGAGACGGGAAGATACGAGCTTTGGGCTCTTTCCCGTAAACACAATTAGGTAATCACACACACACACACATATATATATATATATATATATATATATATATATATATATATATATATATATATATATATATATATATATATATATATATATATATATATATATATATATATATATATATTCAAAACGCTGGTTGCATTAATTCATTACATGAATCATAGAATTCAAATCCATCAATAAAATTCTAAATTGTGCCATGTATGTATGATTTCTATTGGAAAATCATTGCTTTTACCTTTTTGGTGATTTCTGAAACGAAAATAGTTAGAATTGTGTGTTTGCTATATATTATAAGCTTTTCCAAGGTGAAAATGGCGGCCTCTTTGAAAATGGCGGCAATTTTCAAAATGGTGGCCATTTTGAAAATGGTGGCCATTTTGAAAATGGTGGCCGTTTTGAGAGAAAAGTGTAAAACATTCGCTGGAGCTTAAGAATACTTGATATGCAGAGCTATTGTGCATTATATCTGAAAGTTTCATCATTTTGTCCAGAAAACAACGCTTGGGTCACTAACAGAGCCTACTATATACAACAGTTATTATAATGCTCTCTGACCCGGCATTAATGAGGACAACAAGAAATTCCTTGAACTCACTTTCTATAGCAAAGTATATTTCTTCAACCCGAAGTCTTTCACTTATGAGCAGTGCTATCCCTCCACCAGTCCTCTCAGATCTTTCAATCCTCAATATTCTGAAACCCTTTGGAAAAACTGTTATGCTGTTTATGTCCTCACTTAACTTAGTGTCTGTAACCGCTACTATATCTGCTTTACTGTTGCAAATCCTATCTTTAATTCTCCTGCCTTTCCAGCAATGCTATCATCATTTGTGTGCATCAATCTTGATGAGGCTGCATCCTCTGATCTTCTATCATTATCTTCTTTTTCTCCCCTTTGTCTGGAAGAGATATGAAGCAATAATTTTTCTTCTCTTCTTCATTTCTTCTCTCATTTAACCTTCTAGCTTCTTGCAAGAAGTTTTTGATCATTTCCATCTCTTCCTGTTTTCTGTATGTTCTAATGAACACTGTTTTGGATTCTTGAAGCTATTTTAAGTTTTGTTTCTCATCAGTATTTCTCCACACGTGTCCCCTCTCTCAATGGTTGCTTTCATTGGTCTTGCCTCTTCCTTTATAGAATATTTACCAAGTTGGTGAATGTTTACAATATCCCCAGGACAACATACTACTCCAAGCTTCCTAATCAGGTCTAAAACCCTAGTTTTATTTTCTTCAAGTCTCCCCTGGCATGTTGACTCCTGGGATTAACTTATGCCTGAGATTACCACTGTTTTCTCTTTATCAAGTGCCTGTTTAATCAGTGGATTTGCCCTTCTATCACAATGTCTTTAATTTTTTCGATTACTCTCTTTACAGTCAACTTTTTGTATGTTTTTCAGTGCCACCACCCTTGCAACCCCTTTTACTATCACATTCCCCTTTACTGCATCTGCAAAGGATGTTTTCATAGCATCATGTTTTGTATTCAGCTCCTGAAACTCTTTTCTAAACTGTTCGATGTTTTGCTTTTTCTGGACTCTCCAAGCTGCAATTTCATCTCTCTCAGAGGAGGGCATTGAATTAACATTTAATTCATTCAGGTTGTCATTCAACTGTTTATTGCTATTTTTTTGTTTAGAAATCTAGATTTCCAGTTAACTCTTTTCCCGTTTCAGCTTCTTTATTTGTTTTTCTAGTTATTTTCTCTCTTTCCCTTGTACATTATTTGCTTCCTCCAAAGATGTTATTACCTCTCTAAGTGTTTCATTTTCTTTAATATCTCCATCTATATTCTGAATTTTATTATCCAGATTTATAAGAAGGGAATCAAGGTCTCTGACTTTTTATTTCAGGCTTCTAAGAGCAACTCCCCCTCCTATAACCTCCAGAAAACCTCTACCGCCCCTCCCCCGACCATTTGATGGGGGGTTAGGGATAGAGATGGTTTCATATTGATGTTTTGCCTTTCACAGAATATAAAGAGTGTGACAGAGCATTCCAATCAATGTAACCAGACTCATTATAAATGCCCTATCAGTTATTTACTAAACTTTTAATCATGTTTTCATTTCTTTTCTTTCACTGAGAAACCTAATTTTTTGCATTTTTGCCAAATTATGATAATTTGCAATTCATATTACTTCCAGTATTATATATTTCTTATAGTTTATTATTCTTGTATTTGGAAGAAAATTCAAAAATGCATTGCTGCAATGCATTAGTCTCACTTTTTTCTCTTCTCTCTGTTTTCTCTCTCACGTAGTGTTGATGCAACTTATGAACTCAGCGTTATAAAATTTTCTTATGACAATATTGCTCTTGCTGATAAATTTTGTTATAAATTTTCTCTTGCTGATATGTCAGTAGCTTGTCTAGATACATTTCTGTAGCTTCTTTAATATTTCAATATTATAATTCCCTTTTCCAAAAATGTAAAGAACTACACCCGCAGATCCGGATGCCAGTAGCCCTTTTTTCCCATAATTTATGTTCTCGTTTCCATTGTTTGCTCCTTCTTGTTGCACCTAAAATACTGTCTCTCCCTTACATCTCTGTAATACTTGCCTGCCAGTGACCACCACTATAATAAACCCACGAAAAAAATATTGAAAAAATGCTGCTCTTCGTCAACCTTACAGATTCGCCTAACGTGATGTTCCCCCAGACTTACGAGATATCGCTCTCATTTGGCGACCACCCAATGGACCGCAGTCCCACTTACTCCAAGCCTTCATCACGATGTTTATTAATATTCAGGAGTCTCTTCACAGGAATTCGCCTGACATAAAATGTGAGAGACAGTGTATGGTAAAGCTCGTTGGCCAAACAAACTGGGAATTTGGGAAACTTTGCATTTAAGGTAAAAAAAATCCTTAAGTAATTTCTCCGTCTGTAGATATCCACTCATGGAGGTGGCCGGGCCTTTTCTTCTGGCCTGCAAGTGGGATTGTTTGGATCTGTAAAGATAGGAGTGAACATAGGTGCTCTGCTCAGGATTATTAGTTTCGATAAAAAAAAAATTATATGCCATGTTGAGAGGAAGAGGAAAGTTGAGAAAGGATAGGGGTGAAGAAGGTAGAGGTGATGGCACCACATGCACACTTTTAATCCCTAGAGCACCACCAGGAAGGAATGGTAAGGGAAGTCAGACAAAAACATATTTATAAATATATAAAAATTAAAAATAAATAGATGAACAAAATGCAGAAGAGAAAAAAAATAATACACAAGAAGGGTCTTGCTGCTAATCAGAAAGGACAAGGCTGCCTTATTGGAACCACACCAGCGAGTGTTGGGCTTATGCTGGAGTGGTTGAGGAACTGGTTCTCAACCTCTTGAGCTCATGTTTTAATGATGGGCATGAGTTGTTGCCCAGTTATGTAGGCAAAGGGTACTGACTGCTGGTGTTCAGTAGGCTGTCCAGGAAGTTATTTGTTGCTATGCCAATTATGGAGCTATCATCCTGAAGGGTGTTGGGATCTATGCTGGATGTTACCGGGGCACTAGTCTTCTGTCAAATTTCAGAAAAGACTTCACATTCAAGGATGTAGTGGAGCAGTGGATGTGGTGAGGCATCCTGGCAGAAGGTGCACTCCCTGACAAGATTTTCAACTATTCGCCAGGTGCACTTGTACCAAGTCTCAGATAGTACACATTGACTGCCGTGCTTCTTCGGACGCTCTTGGGAAGGGCAATTCGCTGGAGGTTGGAGGTGGCTGTGTACCACCAGGTGGAGGGAGAACTGGTGTCAATGCACAAGTTGTGTCTGGTTAGCAAGAGATTAAGAAGTGACCTGGAAGCTTTGGTTCTGATCTGGTGAATTCCAGGAGGCAGAGATATTTGGATTTCTGCTCAGAGAGACGCTTGTTTGGTGGCTTGATCGGCTTCTCCATTTCCTTTGACGCCGACGTAGCTGGGAATCCAGGCAATAGAGACTGCTTTTCCAATGCTGATTGTCCTGTGGTAGAGGTTGAGGATGCTAGTGATATTTTATATGTTGTCTTTTAGGAGTGGCTTCTTGATGGCCTGTAAGGTGCCTTAGGAGTCAGAGAGAAAAAGGGCATGGTCAGCTCCTTGCTGGGAGAAGAAGCTGAAGGCATTGACTATATGGCAACCAGCTCAGTTTGGAGCAAGGAGCAGGAGTTCGACAGTCTCCATGGATTCTATGTGGTTTTCGGTGGTGAAAGCGGCCATTGAGGCTCCAGTTTCTTGACTGACTGAAACATCAGTGTAGAAAATTTGGGATTTCGGTCTGCTCCAGCTCTAAATTTTGTATGTGTTCTTAAGGACAAGAGGGTTGACTGAGGTTTTGGGGTTGTCCGGCAGCTCAATCTCTATGTCAAGCGGCTGGTCGTCCCATGGAGGAAGGCATCGGTATTCAGGAAGCAGAGTGTCCTGTATCTTGGCTAGGATGTCTTCCCTGACTGGCAATGTTTGCAGGCTAGCACAGACTTTGGCTGCCCAGGTTCTTTAATCTAAGGGAGATGGAGGCTTGGTGAGTCATGGTGAGGTAGCATTGGGTCTTGTTGGAGCTCCTGTCACCTATTGTAAAAAGGGCAAAATCGTCTGCATAATTGAAGATCTTGGCTCCATGTGTTAGTGAAATGTCCATGATTTTTTCCATGAGACAGCTTAAGAGGGAGATGGGTCTTGGATTGTCAGGATCTTGTGGCTTTGGGATGGGCTGATTGTCTGCTCTGTTCCATGAAGCTGGTCTGACTTTCTGTGTGTATGTTGTGTTGATAAGAGAGAGTAGAGCAAGCTCCCCTTGGGGCCCCATATTCTGAATCATCATGTATGTGATTCTATCAGCGCCTGGAGCTGTGTTCTTGGAAATTTAACATGCTTTCTGTAGTTCAGTCAGAGTGAAGGGGGCATCTGCTTGGTCTTCTGTGTTCATGAAGGGGGCATCTGCTTGGTCTTCTGTGTTCATGAAGGGGGCATCTGCTTGGTCTTCTGTGTTCATGGCATCTTCTATTTCATCCCATCTTTCAGCGGTGAGTCCCTGAAGGGTTGTTCTGGTTGTGATGGGGAGCTGGTTGGAGCTTGATCTCTCCGCAAGTTTGGCGGAGAGTTCTTCAGCTGTCCTGCTGGGGTTCCTGTGGGGGTTGGTTTTGGGAGGTCTTCCTTTAGCGAAGGAGTTAATGTTCCTCAACATTTGGCCCACAGATGTGTGAGCATCTAGGGTGGAACACCACTCAAATCATTTTTTCCTCTTGATTTCGTGTGTCTCTTCATAGACATGTTCTTTAACTGCCTGGAGAGTGTAGTAGGAGTCTCCAGTGCGATGTTTTCTGTGCATTTTTTGAATGACATTGAGAGGTGATTGAGTTCTTTGACTCTGTCACGATAAGTAGCGTGTTGTGGTTTGCAGAGGGGGATAGAAGAGTTTGTTGCAGGTTGCAGAGCATTGACTAGCTCAGCTTCAGCTTGGTCAATATCTCCAGGTGGTGCTGAAGTGCTTATGGAATTGGCCCCAGTCGGCCTTTTTGAAACTCCATCGAGGGAGAGGAGCAGAGATTTGAAAAATTTCATTAATTGCCAGCATAAGGTGGATCCCATAGTGGTCACTCGTGACCAGGGGGTAAGCTCTCCAAGTGGTGTCTTGTCTTAGGGACTTGGAGAAGAAGTTGATGTCCAGTATTCCACCTCTGTCATAAGTTGGCTCATAGTTGTTGAGCAGGGTGACGTCTTCATGGTCATCCATCAGACTCATGATGTGTCTGCCTGTAGCACATGGTGTTAATACCTGAATTTTGGATGGTGCACATTGAAGTCACCTCCTATTACTAAGTCATGATGTCTGGCTAAACCAAAGAGGGGAAACAGGTCTAGGCCACCATGTGCTGTCCATAAACATTGTACAGATCTATGCAGCTGCCCTAAAGTTTGATGTTGACGGTGAGGATGTGGACACCTTCGCCTCAGTAAACTGGTTGGGTGATTTCTTTGGCCAGCAAGTTTTTCTTGATAAAGATGGTGCTGCCTCTGTTCTCCCCCGGAGTCCAGTGCTGGTAGTATGCCTGGTATCCGGTGATTTTAGGAGTCTTTTGATCCGTACACAGGGTTTCTTGAACCTTAATGACATCAGTATTATTGGCCTTGGCAATATCTTCCAGGTGTTGTATTTTATGACTTAGACCCTGCGCATTCCAGTGAAGGATCCTGAGATTAGGCATCATAAAGATTTTAAAAGGTGGAGGTGGAAGGACGGCTGTCTGTTGAGGCTGACAGTGGTTGCTGGAGACGAGGGTATGGGCAACGATGGAGTGAGTCACTTTGGTGAATTGATTAAAAGCGTCTCTGGGAGAGGTGTAGGCGGCAAAAAGTCAAATGGGTACTTGAATGGCTTGATTAATGAGGCTGGTGAGCTCATCAACAGTGAAGAGGATTTGTGATTGGCAGAGGGAGGTGTTTGGAGAGGCTGTTTAGGAGTGGGGATGTGGAAATTAAGTCTGGGATCGCAGGACCTGGTGTGGTGAGGGGGTCTGTGTGTAGTCTGAGTGTTGCATGTGGCTGTGTTATGTGTCTGAGTGTTGCGTGGGGTGGAGATATTGGTGGGAGTGATGTGTGGGGGGATGATGGGAGTGTGACTGTTGTGTGAGGGGGTGGTTGGAGTTGGTGTAGGAGTGGGAGTGGTAGGAGGTGCAGTCTGTGTGTCAGGTGCTGGATTTGTGTTGTGTGATGGGTTATGTGCGGGGAGGTTGGGTCTGCGTGGCACAGGAAGGGACCTAAGCGAGATTTTTGAGGTAGGGGGAGGAGCAGGAATGAAGGTACAGGTGGTGCAGTTGACGGCAGGAGCAGAGGAAGGGAATCTCTGAAGAATTCTCCTCAGCCTCTCGGGACAGTGGTTGTTCCATGGGTGACGGAGTCCGCGGCAGTTTGGGCACTTGGCAACTGCTTCTTCCTTGGACTTATATTTAGTAAGGCAACGGTCAGTGGTATATCCTCCACTACAAATTACACATCTTACTGGGGAGTGACAGATGTTCCTATGGTTTCCAAATCATTGGCAGCGGAAATATCTAAGGGGTTTGGGGGTATATTATCTGAGGCAGAATTTATCCCAGTTGCCAAGGTTCTCTTGGGCAGGTGGTGGACCTCAGATGTGGACCACGACTTGCTTGGAGGGAACAGTTTGCCCTTTAATTATAGAGGAGCAGTGTGAGGCAGCCATTATGTCTGCTTGGTTAGCAGGTCAACCGAATAAGCAACAGGGAATTCGACGAGGATATATTTCCTTACTTTTTGAGCGGGGGTCATTTCAGCTAGGTGAGGCAAGTTCAGATCACAGATCTTTTCTGCAGCTTCGGAGGAGAATGGGTGGATAATGAATTCACCCTGTCCATTTGGTTTTACAGAACAGCCAAACTCAAGTGAGCTGGTCTTCCAACACTCTTATGAGATTGTAGGCATCTATAGTGGAAGGGGCCTGGACCTTGAATTTAGTGATGGGCTCTCTAACTGCATCGGGATTCGGTGCTGGGGGGGAACAGAGGCAGCAGCGCTCACCTGGCTGCTGCCAGAGGCCATCCTTTCCCTCTTTTTCTTTCCCACAATCGTTCACCCCTCTTGGGGGTTGGTCAAGCTCCATTTCACCTTGGCTAAAACAGAAAATTTTCACTGAGCACCAACATAATGCACACTGAACACTGAGCACTGTTCACAAAACAGAACCTGGAAAAGAGAAGCACACAAATACACCTGAAAAACAACAACAAAATAAGTTAGACCTCCTTTTTTATTTTTTTAAAACTCGCAAAAGAGAGAGAAAAAACATAACACATCAGTTTTGCTTTTATAAAAATGTCCCACTTTTCCAAAAGAGGGAGAAAAATTACAGAAATGAGAGAGTTTTCCTTTTATAGTTAACTTTTTAACAGGGAAAAGGAGTGGAGGAAGAGGAGATCCAGTCAATCTGATAGGAGGAGTCGGCTTCAGCTGCTGGCTACTGGCTGCTGGTTTGGGCAGAGAGGAGAGGAGAACGTCCGACTGCCACTGGAGCTGGAACTTGACTGTAATTTTTCTTTGTCCCATTCCCATAAAACGACCTTTGTTGAGTACCTAACTGTAATCTCATCGGCCAAATTTAATTCATTGACATAGAAATAACCGTGGATATACATTGATAAGAAAGATCTTTCATTTTCATTGTCCAGGTAAAGATTTTGCCCTCAGATGATTGCTCATTGTCACGTGAAAAATCTATCTCTTCCCCTAATGAATTCTAATTTAATTTCACCCTTTTCTATCATGGTAAATAAAGTGTTGTACGCGAGTACTCGTAAATTCAGTGTTTTACACCAATGCATGTCTTGTAAATGAAACAGCTTCTCACCGTAAAACAATGGCTTTATGTTACAACAAACTCTCACCATAATTAACAATCTGCAAGCAAAAGAAATAACAATTACCTTAAAGTCTAATGTTACACACAAAACATAATAATACAGCATATAATTTTACCAGCCATACCATTGGGGAGCCTGTCTTTCCAGTTGCGAACGACGAAGTGGATTTTGTGCCATACCGGACTGCTCAGAGAGTGACCTCTCTGAGTCCTTCAGTGAATGTGAAGGTGAAGGCTCTGAACTAGATCAATTAAGCTCCTCTCCAGTGACTGGCTCAAGTTCAGCTTTATGAAGTTCAGGTTTAGGTGCTTGAATAGTAGGTCCCTTTACTTCAGTAGTTGGGCACAGAGCCAAGTCTCGAAGAGATACAGATGACTCACGACCATCACTATGTCTGACATGCGCATATGTTGGATTTACTTGGATTAACTCCTCTTTTTTAACAATGGGATCATCCTCGAATGCCTCGCAAAATGATACAAAAACTCTGGTCCTGGATTCAACAACCAAGAAGGACGAGAAACCCCCATAGATGAACATCGTGGAAATGCGAAAAACCTCTCATGAGGGGCCTAGTTTGTAGCTGTTGACAGAAGTGATCTAATACAGTGCAGAGCCTGAGGCAGCACCACCTACCAGTGTGATTCAGGGAGATTGCAGGACCTCAGAGCCAGGAAGATTGCTTTCCAAATAATCCCATTGTACCTTTCAACCTGTGCATTCCCCTCAGGTTAATAAGGGGTAGTCTTGCTTGTGGCAACGTTATACAGGAAAAGATATTCCTGCACTTCCCGAGATATAAGCCCTAAACCTCTGTCAGAGTGAATAAAAGTTGGAGCACCACTCTCAGAAAAACTTGCTCCCAAACATTAAATTACAGTCTTGGAAGATGTACCCTTACATGGTATTACAAATGGAAACCACGAAAAACTAATCCACTGCAACAAACAGATACTTGTTGTTTGTCAATGAAGGTAAAGGCCCTTTAAAATCAACGCTTATACATTCTAATGCCTATGTAGTTTTAATGAGTTTCCCAAGAGACATAGAAACAAACTGTGGTTTCAATTCAGCACAAGCAGGGCATGCAGAACATACTTTCTTTACTTCTGTTGAGAATGACAAGGTCTTCAATCTCACATAATGAAGAAGGCAAGTAACACCTGGATGGCATATATCATCATGTATTCACTTGAGAGATGGTGAAAAACTGGTATTGCAGCAGGAACAACTTAAAGTATCAGCAACAACATTGTCGTGTCCTGGATGGTAATGAATATCATTAAAAAAATTGGCCAACTCTAAACGCCAGCCTTGAATTTTATCATTTTTAATCTGCGATCGCTTATGATTGTCCAGCATTAATGCAACTGATCTCTGGTCAGTCAAGATGGTAAAGCATTGACCAGGCAAAAAATGAGACCATTTTCTTACAGCCTCAATCACTGCTGTAGCTTCTTTTTCAACCGATGGGTAATGTAATTCATGCCCATTCAACGTTCGAGACATGAACGCTACTTGTCATCCCAACCAATTTAACTTAGCAAAAACTGCAACATCCGAGGTGTTACATTCCATCACAAAAGGCTTGGAATTGTCAGGACAATGAGTAGCAGAATTCATGAGCAGTCGCTTCAAAGTGCTAAATGCTATACATGCCTCAGAACTTAGTGGAAATGTCTTTGCCTTAATGAAGGGCTGAGCATAGTTTGAAAAACAAGGTATCCACTTGGCATAATATGCAAGCATGCCTAATACTCTCTTTAAAGCATTCATACTCATAAGTGGTTCAAGATCAAGAAGTGGCTGCATCCTAGATTTATCTGGACGAATCAACCCTTCACTGATTTCATAACCAAAAGCAGAAATTTTACTAACTGACAGTATAGATTTTGATTCATTTAAAGTAAGAAATTTTCTCTTAGCAGCAGCTAAAAACCTTTTCACACATTCATCATGTTCAGCTTGGTCTCTCCCTGCGACAGTGATATTATCCAGGTATGGAAATGCATTTAGAAGGTTTTCCTCATCAACAAGTTTGTCTATAGCATGCTGAAAAACCAACACACCATTAGTTACACCAAAGAGCACAGGTGTAAATTGAAATAGGCATCCATTAGCCTCAAAAGCTCTGTACAGTTTGTCATCCTAGCATAAAAGCACCTGATATTATGCACTTTTCAAGTCAAATATTGAGAAAATTCTGTATTGTGCTAATTTATTAACTAGAGATTAGATCTTGGGCAAAGGATATGCATCAAGGTCAGTATGCAAATTTATTTTATTGGAGTAATCTACACACATACATCTCTCACAACTACTACCTGATCTCACCTGGAAGACAAGCTAGGCTCAGTAATATCTTCTTCTAACAAATGCTCAACTTCTTGTGCTATATCTTCTGATCAATAGCACTGTATTCGTGAGATTTAGTCGCAATTGGCTTAACATTTGCCTTCATATTAGCAAATAGACGTGGTTTGGAGAGATTTGCTACAGTCAAACTACAAATATTGGCTTCTGGGTAATTAATTCGTAGCTCAGGATTTGGCCCACCATACAGAATAGTAACAGCAGCATGCTGTTTTTGGAAATCCAAGTCCAAGATGATATCCCCACACAGATCTTCGATTGCCTCTAAGCGAGTTCTCTTATAATGCTGGTCATTTATAATTATAACTGCATGACAGACACCTCTGACTGGAGCACGTTTAGATGCCATTGTTAAGGTAATACTTCCGGAACTGGGCTTGATATGCAACTTCAGTCTCAATGCTATATCGTAATCTATAAAGCTATCTGAACTGGCTGAGTCAATCAATGTGGTTGCATTACAGTTATTAATCAAAACAGGAGCTTTAGAAATTGATAAGCAGTCAGGTGCAGCAGCAGAAGTTGCACACAACTCTCCATTGCCAGTTGCAGCCACAATTTGCCACTTATTCTTTGACTGACATACCTTAGCCTAGTGACCTGTCTTGCCACAGGGTGTACACTCACTGGTTCAAGCAGGACATTTAGAACAAAGATGTAGAATTCCCCCACAAAACCAACATTTATATTTCTTTGTGGTAGCAGCATTAACTGATTTTGTATGTGAAGGGCCAACAGTGTTGTTTACAAAGCAGCATTTGTCAGATTTCATTGCAGACAAATTATCAGCAGGTAAGGCAGCAAAACTTGAGTGGCTGCTGCTTGAGCATACTGTTCAGAATTATGCTGAGTGAGCTCAAGTGCCCTTGCAGTCTCATAAGCCTGCCTCAAACTTAGTTCCTGGTTTTCAAATAACCGCTGTTGTATGTGCCAGATTGGAGACCATTTATGAAGGCATTTTTAACCAGGTCCTCACGTTACTGCTCAGCAGTAACAGCTGTAAATTGGCAGTTCTTGCTCAGTTTATGTAGTTGTAAAAATTCGTTGATGTTCTCTGCCTGCTGTTGTTGTCTTGTGACCAACAGTTGACGTGCAAAAATAACATTTTTCTTTTTTATAAAGAATTTTCAAGTTACACAATCAGCAATATGTTTGTACATGGAAGCAGAGACATATTTTGTTTGACAGTGCAGTTTGTTAGGTGCATTGGCTCCAGACTCCTCAATGAAGTTGACAAAAGTTTTTTTTCCAGTGCTTGTATTCCTCCTCAGCATCTGGTGCACTAAGACCAATGTTGAGCTTATCTGGACGCAGGAGATAGTTCATTATGATTGTTGTAGAATATATTCTTGTAATTGAAACAGTTTCTCACCATAAAGCAATGGCTTTATTCTACAAGAAAATCACACCATAATTAACAATTTGCAAGCAAAAGAAATAACAATTTCCTTAATGTCTAATGTAACATACAAAGCATAATAATACAGCATGTATAATATACAACAGCTTGCAAATAATTAATAAGCTGTTCATGCCCTTTGGGCAGGGTAAGCGATTCTTGTCAACAGTAATTAAACAATTACATATTTATCTTGTAGATCTTTTCTTTTTTATTATTGTGAATAAAGTGTTTTACACCAATGCTTACAATAAATTAATAATTTGTTCATGCTTTAGGTAGCGTAAATGTTTTTTGTCAACCGTGAGTAAGCGATTATATTTCATCCAGTGGATTTATATTTGAAACTCGCTATTTGTGCGCTCGCTCCTTCAGTTCTCCCATTATTAACAGCGTGTCATTTCTGTTTCGACAATTGCAATATCCCCCATTATACTTTGCCTGCATGACAGAGGTGATCTCCTTCGAGTTGAGGTTCAAGTGTTGGCATCCATCTGCGGTGCCGGGAATTAAAATCGTGCTTACCACATCCGGCATTCGAGTCTGCATTCCATGAAATAAAATTTTATATTTTTGTTTATGCTTTCCAATATTAGAAGAAAGTTGAATTCTGAGTTTCATTATCCAAGAAGTGGTATTCGGGGAGTGGTGCAAATAATCATTTTAGTCTCTTGGATGTCTGTGAACTCCTAACCGAATTCAGTTCCTTTAGGTAAAACAAAAACTCCCCCACCTCACATATAAATTGGTGCCTGAACGGAGACACCAGACAGACAGACAGACTGATTGTGATGTAATTTTTTTTTTCTATTAACATGCACATGAAACCCAATTCCTATTGGCTTGGATTATTGGGATGAACAAATATTAGGCTACGCACAAATATTCCGATCGCTAGAGACGATAGTGTTGCGAATCAGAAAAACTTTCGCTTTTTTTAATAAGCTTCATAATAAGTTACAGTAATTAATATTTTCCTGTAATTAATATTTTCCTTGTCGAGTCACTTAGTCTTTTCCTTATTTACTATGTGGTACGCAAAATTTCAGGAAATATGCATGAAATCATGTGGTAAACAAACTTTCAGGAATGGTATTATGTGGTTATCAAAATTTCAGATAATTTGCATAAGATAATGTGGCATCCAAAATTACATGAAATTTGCAGAAGATTATGTGGTAACCAGATTTAAGAAAGTTTTCATGAAAAGAACAGGTTTTACTTAAGATTTCATTTATTTGCATGATGAGATTGAGTTGTAAAGCATTAATATTTCATATATCAGTTAAAGGCTGAAATTTATTAGAAATTGCTTATAGTTTACTGTAATTTAGGAATCGGGAGTAAGCACAGTAAATATATTGCTTGCTTTATTGCTTATAATTGAGTTTTTTATATACAAACATTGACTGCTCACAGATTGTGAAGAAAACATTTGGCGTCGTTGGTTGAGCCTTAGTCTAAGCTCTCCATGTGTCTTTGAGTTGTTACTCAAAAATAAATTTTCCCATTAATAATAACACATGTGCAACTTGACTGCCTAGTAAGCTATTAGCTTATCTTTGGTGTATGTTGTAACTTTCGTAGTGTGGCATTAGGATCACTGTTACATTTAGGTTGAACTGTGGTTGAATTTTTTTCTCTCCTTGGTGTGCCTGCTGGCTAGTACAGTGGTAACGCGCTGGCTTCGCATTCACGAGGTCGAAAGATCGGTTCCCGTCCAAGACCGAGAGTTTAAGCTGTTTACTGACAGGAACTGCTGTGGGTGGACACCACAGTGGGGGGTTGGGGCTTGCCCTGGCTGACGAATACCCATTGTATTGAAATGGAAATAAAGTTTGTATGGGCCTTATTTGTTTGGGAGCTTCCTTTTTGAGTGTTCTGGAATCCACCATGGACACAAGGCAGACACAAGAAACCATCGAAACATTCGATGATGACCGTTACCTTGAGAAGATGCTTGCTCTGGGTGAGTGATACGACATGTCCGGACAGATACTCCTCAAGTGGGTTTATGGAAAGAGCAAATCAGCAAGTGCAACGCGTCCATGAGTAAAAGCAGGCACAGGCTCAGGCACAATGTGACCACGAGATGGCACAACGCGACCACTAGCAGGCACAGGCGGAGGCACAATGTGACCACGAGATAGCACAACACGACCTTGAGCTGGTGCTGCACAGGTGTAATGCGACCACGAGCTTTAGATCGCTCGGATTTGAGGTCAAACCCCTGAAATTGGTGCCTCACTTAGAAATAGGGGCCAGCTTCACAAGAGGGCCCCGTCAATGCAGAAATACGAGGATGATGGCAAGCAACCACTCAACACTCACAGCCACTCTCTTAAGACTCTTGTCACTGCTGATGATGGCAGAGCGGCTGAGAAGATTTACTGGTTGCTCCCTTCCATGGCGCCCCGTCTGACCACTCTGGTCAATGAACTTGACCACACACGACTGAGGGACTACTAGAAAGTTAAAAGCACACTCCTCGCCTCACAGAACTTCTCACTAGCTGAGTGTTGTGCTAGGTTTGTCTCAGCCTTCCCATTGAAGGAGGAAAACTGTAGTGCCTTTGGTAGCATCAAGGCTGGCCTCTTTGATGATTGGATGCAAGTTGCAAAGTTTCCCCCAGAGAAGTTGCAGCCATTCTTGATGTTTGATTCAATTGCCAATGAACCTTCCTACTGACATCCTTGCTTACGTAAGGACCCAGCTTAAGGATGAGATCGACTTTGACAAAAGGTTGTCCGCTGAGGACGAGTACCTCCACCACAACCAGCCTGTGTTACTGTGGGGAAGATGTTGGTAAGTTTCTGTTTTACTAAGGGGACCCAGTTTCTGAACTCGGTATGGAGTTCACAGACATCCAAGGCTAATCTTTACTTGCACAACCGCAGAATACCAGTACTCGGTTAAATGAAACTCAGAATTCAACTTTCTTATAATATGAAAATGCAAGGACACATTATAAAAAAAAAAGAATTAATTTTGGAAAACTGGACTAAATTTAAAAATTTTAATGTATGGAATGCAGCCTTGAATCCAGGAGATGGTGAGCATGATCTTGATTTCTGGCACCACAGACGGATGCCATGACTTTGGCCTCAACTCGAAGATCACCTCTGTCACACAGGCAGAGCAGAATAGAGGACCCTGAAATTGAAGAAACTGTGGGGTTGGGGGAAACTGAAATATGAACAGTGTGGCATTCCGATAAAATGCGTTCATTCCTAGTATAGCAGATAAAGCTGTAATGTTTGTTTCCCTTTTAGACCTTCTGTAGTGTAATTGTTTGTGCCTTCGCACAGTAATTGTATGTCCTAGACTCAAGTCCTGGTAGGGGTAAAAATGATTCATGTTTTCACATATGGTAATGTGCTTATTTGATTATTGTTAGTCCCTATTGAAATTGGGAATTGAATTAAATGCGAAAACGAAGCCACGAGTGGGGTTGGGAGAAACTGTAATATGAACAGAGTGCCATTCAGATACAATTCGTTCATTCCTAATGAGGCAGATAAAGCTGTAATGTTTGCTTCCCTTTTAGACATTCTGTGGTGTAGTTGGTAGTACCTTGGCACAGTAATTATATGTCGTAGGCTCAAGTCCTGGTCAGGGTAAAAATTATTCATGTTTTCACATATGGTGATGTGCTTATTTGATTATTGTTGGTCCCTATTGAGATTGGGAAATGAATTAAATGCAAAAACAAAGCCACGAGTGGTGTTGGGGGGAAGCTGTGACATGAACAGAGTGGCATTCAGATAGAATGCAATCATTCCTAGTATAGCAGATAAAACTGTAAGGTTTGTTTCCCTTATAAACCTTCTGTGATGTAGTTGATAGTGCCTTTGCACAGCAACTATGTGTCCTAGGTTCAAGTCCTGGTCGGGGTAAAAATGCTTCATGTTCTCACATATGATAAAGTGCTTATTTGATTATTGTTGGTCCCTATTGAGACTTGGAATTGAATTAAATGCAAAAAGGAAGCCACGAATGGGGTTGGGGGAAACTGTAATATGAGCAGAGTGGCATTCAGATACAAAGTGTTCATTCCTAATGAGGCAGATAAAGCTGTAAGGTTTGTTTCCCTTTTAGACATTCTGTGGTGTAGTTGGTAGTGCCTTGGCACAGTAATTATGTGTCCTAGGTTCAAGTCCTGGTCGGGGTAAAAATGATTCATGTTTTCACATATGGTGGTGTGATTATTTGATTATTGTTGGTCCCTATGGTGATTGGGAATTGAATTAAATGTGTTAAACAAAGCCACGAGTGGTGTTGGGGAAACTGTAATATGAAAAGAGTGGCATTCAGATAGAATGCATTCATCCTAGTATAGCAGATAAAGCTGTAAAGTTTGTTTCCATTTTAGACCTTTTGTGGTGTAGTTGGTATTGCCTTGGCAGAGTAATTATGTGTCCTAGGTTCAAGTCCTGGTCGGGGTTAAAACGATTATATGCTTTCACATATGGTAATGTACTTATTTGATTATTGTTGTTCCCTATTGAGATTGAAAATTGAATTAAATGCGAAAGAGAAGCCACGAGTGGGGTTAGGGGTAACTGTAATATGAACAGAGTGGCATTCAATTAGAATGTGTTCATTCCTAGTATAGCAGATAAAGCTTTAAGGTTTGTTTCCCTTTTAGACCTGCTGTGGTGTAGTTGGTAGTGCATTGACACAGTAATTGTGTGTCCGAGGTTCAAGTCCTGGTTGGGGTAAATATGACTCATATATATATATATATATATATATATATATATATATATATATATATATATATATATATATATATATATATATATATATATATATATATATATGCAAAATAAACTGTTATATCACAGCACAATATGAAGCAAAAAAAGGACCATAAATAAAACACAAAAAGAAGAGAAGATGTACTATATATTACGACTGGACTCCAGTCCTCTTCGGGTACAAAAATGAGGATTGGAGTCCAGTCGTAATATATAGTACATCTTCGCTTCTTTTTGTGTTTTATATATGGGCCTCTTTTTGCTTCATATATATATATATATATATATATATATATATATATATATATATATATATATATATATATATATATATATATATATATATATGAGAGAGAGAGAGAGAGAGAGAGAGAGAGAGAGAGAGAGAGAGAGAGAGAATGTGAGGGTACGATATGTTGGACAGAGTCTTGGTCCCTGCCGTCAGCACCTCTTCCAGTCAGTCTCAGTAATCATAATGTTTATCACTCAATATCATTAATATTGGTCAAAATTACTTCCATGATAGTTGTATCTTCTATACAACCCCTTTTGGGAAATTGTAGATGAAAAAGCATATAAATAAGCTGGAAAAGGATGAAGACCTGCCACGGAACTGGTGTCAGAAATACCCAATCTCAGTTATGAGAAAAGACTTATGGAATTAGATTTACCATCACTCAAAACTAGAAGAATGAAGGGGATATGGTGTTCGTATTTAATTTTCTTCATAGTTTTGAAGTGGATAGGGATTAACATCTTGATATGGCTGGCCCTAGGACTAGAGGTCATAGTTTGAAGCTTTGCAAGAAAACTTTGCAGGATGGAAGGAAGCGCTTAGTGTAAGAGTAGTTGATGATTGGAATTCGCTAAGTGAGGAGGTAGTTAATGCTAACTCAGTTCATAGTATTAAAGACAAATCTAATTAGTATCATTGAATAAAAAAATTGAACCAACCAGGAGACGGGGGAGTTACGAGCATAAAGCTCTTTCTCGTAAGCACGATTATATAAATTCAGAAAAGTCCAAGGGCTCAGTGTCAATGAAGTTAAGGGAAAGGAAATTGGTTCTGGTCGTTTTCTTTGAAAATGAAATGCTTTTGATTTTGTATCTCATATAACTATTCTGGTTAAACTAGCTAGCCTTTGTATTTAAAGAACGGCTATATTCTAATTGAAATAATCTTTGCTAGACAGAAGTTACAGGTTGCCTTGTTTGGAGCACTCTCAGACCCTCCCTCTGTTTTCTCGGGTGTACCACATGGAGTGATCCTCAGTCCCCTTCTTTCCTCGGTATTTCTAGGTAATGTGAATCTGCTTGAAGGGTTAGGTGTTCGATTTTCGCTGATGATGTATGTTTCAGTACAGTAGCTGATAACATAGCGTTATCTGTTACCCGCACCCAGGCAGCTACCGAATCCTTCAGAGATTGGATTGTTGATTGGAATACATAGATAAATTCTAAAACTTGTTTCTTCAAGTACTTTACTAGGCATCGTTAGGTTCAAACCTCCAGCACTAGAACTGGGTACATCACGAATTGCAATACATCTTATGCACAATATCCTGGATTTATATTTCAATATCCCTTTTCTCATACGGTGACCCCATATTGAAGAGTTGATTGTATTAGTGTCCTGTGCATCTAAATGTTTAGCATGCTATCTTAGGAGTCTCCTGGGGAACAATCAGGAGGATTGATAATACTGCACAAGGCTTTTATTGATAGTATAATAGCACATTTAGCTGTGGTGTGCTGCCCTGGAAGCAAATCTGTATTAGATAAATTAGAAATTATTCAAAATGCTGTTCTATAGGTGGTTTCAGGAGCACTCTATAATACATCAGTTCTCTCCTTGCATTGTGAATGGGTTATTGCTTCTATCCAGGATAATGCTTCTATCCAGGATAATACTGATATGTGTACTCGCCAACAGTTTTGTAGGGCCGTGTATAAATCTAGGGCAAGTCCTTTCGAAACAGAAAATTTGGCAAATGAATAGAGGTCCCATACAATGTCTTGGCAGCTAGATTCCAGGAATCATCTAGCAGTATTGACAGCGAATTGGATTCACCTTCATTTGAACTTCCCTCTGTTTCGTTTTGAGTCTATTACTCTTTTATCATCAATATCCCATAGGACCATCTTCGTGCAGAATACTCTGCCCTCAGACATAATGTGCCTTCAAATTTATACTAATGGTTCAAAGTTCATCACTAGTGATATATCCTTAGTGGGGTTGACGTTTGCTGTCCCTTATTTGAAATATCATGCTGTTTGGAGACTTGCAAATTATCACTCAGTATTAGCAAATGAATTGTTTGCAATCTGGAAAGCTGTACAGTGGGTCCTTAATTATCGTCCAGCTTCATTGGTTGTCCCTTGTGTCGATTCCAAGGTAGTCTTGGAATCTTTCTACTCTGCAAGGTCAAAATATAACTTCCTGAGAAATAATTGCTCACATTAGTTTGTGTTCTGGAAGGTGGTTGTAGTATGGACTTCCATTGGAACCCTGCCCATTGCTACATCTCCAGAAGTGAGACAGCAAATGGGTTTACAAGGAAAACCTTATCTTTCCCCTCTGTCTCCCCAACTTGTCCAGTGATATGCGACATATAGTCAGTTTTGAAACATGGGCACTTACCATATCTGTCTTCACAGTGACACGTTGATCGTAGTTAAGTATTTCTGTGCAATCATATTTGAGTGACATTGGTGGCAATGGGTTGAGCTCCAGAATCGCAAACTAGGAGCCACTATGACACCTCTACATCTTGGAAACTGCCAATTGCGTGCTCATATGCACCATTTATAGATTGTGTCAAATCCAAATTGTATTTATCATAATGTTCTAGAGAGGGCTTAGAACTTTTTACTCCACTCTCATCGTTACAATGGCAGTCGGTGTTTTCTCTGCTTTACCTTGCTCTTCAAGGGTATTTGTGATTTTTCCTATTCAAAATACTTTTAGGTGGTGGCCTAAGAGATCTGGATATACGATATAAGATAGCTACATCTGTAATGAAATTTGTTTTGTCAAAAGGCAGATTTTAGAGTTGTAGCTATGTGCATGTTCTTGTCATGGTTAGTTAGCTCAATAGTGTTTCCTCTCTAAGTATGTTAGCCAACTTTCTTTTTAACAGCTTAGGCGGGACCAATGTGCAGGCCAAGTTTCGTGTCGTGGGCATTCCAGATAAAGAAGATTCCTATGGAGTAGTCAGGAATAAAGCAATGCCACCTTTCATATGTTTTGCAAGTACTTCAGATATTTGTACTAATGTTTTGAATGTGAGGCTTTGAAATAGAGTAACTGCTAATGAACTGCATTCTATACATGGTAGGAATTTAGGCTGATTGAAAAAAAAATATACATATATATTCGAATATATTTATTCTGTTGATTACACACCAATATAAAATGTTTTTTTCATATTTCTATGCTCATCTATCAAAGTATTTGTCCTCATTACTAGGTATGTTATCATTCAAGAGTTGGGAAAAGTTTAGATAGCAATTTATGATTCAAATACTTTAAAAGATTTGTACGATTCTTCAGTCATCTCCCAAATATGCTATCATTCACAGCACTATCAAACTATCAATATTTAGCATCTCTCTCTCTCTCTCTCTCTCTCTCTCTCTCTCCTCTCTCTCTCTCTCTCTCTCTCTCTCTCTCTCTCTCTCTCTCTCTCTCTCTCTCTCTCTCTCTTATACTAGTGTAAACTTTAAAAACTGTCGTAAATTACATTCTCGTGTATATTAATATTAAAGAGGTCTATATTCCTCTTTCTAATACCAATAAATAATAAATGTTGCAGAGATGTACGTGTTGATAATTTGAAATTATAGATTATTTGTCTTTTTGAATGCAGAAATATATGATTTGCAAATCAGTAGCCTAATCATCATTTCTTAAATACATACACGCAATAATTTAAAAGCAGACATAGCGTAGAATACAACTATTGCACTGAATGCTCTAAAGAGCATAACATCAATGTACAACAGATTACTCACAGCTGACTTACCGGAAAGAATGTGAAAAATATGATAAATTTTAATCAGTAAGGAGCCTAATCAGTGATAAAACTATCACCGTGATATCCGTTGATCGTATGTCCACTGTTAACCTTGAACAACAAATGAAGCCTTTGGAGTAATGCCGGTGTTAGCTCTCAGTTGGTGGGTAGAAGGTTGCCTGTTCATTCGTCTTCTTACTTACAACAAACTCAAGGTATGATAATAATTTTACATATATTTGTATTTCTCCTGCTTTCTACAAACATGGCTGGAGGTCAGTCATTTGATGTCTAAATTCTGATTTGTGCCATGAGGACACGCTAATGCCGATATTCTCTTAAATCATGAAAGCTGTGTTGTTATCTATACAAACTTGCGAAAAAAAAACTGGTTTTCTACCTTTGTTCATATAACAACACACACACAAAATTACAGAGAATTACTTTTCCGCTTTGTAATGCCTATAAGTAATGAGTGTTGAGGAGAGATACTTTATGTTACTATGGAGTCATAGTTTATTTATGCTTACCTTGTCTTTTATGGTGGCAAAACTTTCATTATTCAAATGAGTAGTTTAATCAGTATATTCTAAATACATGCCTGTAAAACCTTTAGATGAAATATAGCATGCACAAAAAAGGCTAAGCTCTTGTATTCATTTTGTAATGGGCATGGTTCTTAGATTGCGTGCAATAATTTTTTTCCAGCAATTTGTGCTGGAGCCAACTCGGTCCAGGAGAGATCAACAACATTGTTCAATCTAGTATTCGCAGATAAAGTTTTGCATACAGGTAAAATTGGGTATGAGTAACCGTCTTAAACAAGAAATCACTGTGTGATGTTGATGGAATGTATCATGAAGGATGTTTTGCCCTAGAGTAAGGCAACCGAGAGGAGAAATATCCATAAGGAGATTACAAGAGTATTAAAAACAATATTGAAGGTAAAGACTGGGGGACACATTTAACATCAAAACTATACCAGAGATGAACGAAATCTTTTATCAGAAATATGATAGAGAAGTTAATTTTTGTATGCCATCTCTAGCATAGGAATTATGAATGCCAAAGAGCAATGGTTCAATAATGAATGCAAGAAGGCAAAGGAATGGATAGAAATATGCTGGAAAAGGGCTTGGAGAAAAAGTATAAATGCCAAACAACATTACAGATAAGCAAGAAATGAGTACCTAAGTAAAAGAAGAGAGGCAGAGAAGATTTATGAGATTGGGAAGAGAGAGTAAAACAAATACAGACATTCAGTAAAATGCATCCATTCTTTACCTCTTCCAGCTTAACAGAAAGGTATCCTTCTTCTCTTATATATTCAGTTGCATAGTTGGTAGAGCTTTGAAAAAGAGGAGCCTAAGCAGTGCTAAAACTATCACAACAATGCATGTTCGAATCTTGGATTATGGCAAATTATATTTCATCTTTCACATATAATAATGTGTCTATAATGCAGGTATTTGAATTAAATGCGAAACAAGGCTGGAGTGAGGTTGGAGAGTCAAGTGAATATTAGTATTTAGGTGAGTGTATTAATTCTGTAGCCCCAGCTTAACTGAAAGGATTTTCTCTTCCATAAGAACTTCAGTGGTACAATTGATAGCCTGACCATGATAATAATATGTCTGATCTCATATATATATATATATATATATATATATATATATATATATATATATATATATATATATATATATATATATATATATATATATGAATCATTTTTTTACCCCGACCGGGACTCGAACCTAGGACTTATAATTACTAAGTCAAGGCGCTACCAACTACACACCACAGTAATTCTAAGTCCTAGGTTCGAGTCCCGGTCGGAGTAAAAAATGATTCATGTTTTCACATATATAATGTGCTTGCTTGGTTAATATATATATATATATATATATATATATATATATATATATATATATATATATATATATATATATATATATATATATAAACACACCATTAATAATGGGAAAACCGAAAGCACGAGCACACAAATAATGTGTTTCCAATAATATTCTACTGGATAAAAATATATTGGTTAGTCACAGCTAACCAGAAATATTTACACTACTGTAAGAGCATACAAAACCATTAATTATTTGCCGGTAATAGAGGAAAACAATTTATTCACAATAAATGAAGAATAAGCGAGACATATGCATTATGTATTCCTTAAATTGTGGGCAACCACAAACATTGCAATGCCAATTGGGCAAAATTGCTTATAAATGATTTGCAATTTACATGGTAAAACACTTTAATTACGATAAAAGGAGAATCTACGAGATAGAAATATTTGCAATGCAAAAGGGGCAAAAGCACCTTTTGAAGTATTTGCAACTTATAACTCTAAACACTTTATCCCCAATATATGGAGAATCAGCAAGATAAATACAGTATGTATTCATTAAATTGTGGTTAACAAGAAACATTTGCAAAGCCAACAGAGTAAAATCCCTTTTTAATTATTTGCTGTTTATAGCATAAAACACTTTAGTTAAATGATTAATTATTTGCAATTTATATAGCAAATATAGTTATTCACGAGTTTTTATGTAAAACAATTTATTTGCGATGATAGAAAGGGGTGAAATGAAATTAGAATTCGTTAGGGAAAAGGGGTAGATTTTTACGTGATCACAACCAATCATCTGAGGATGAGATTGTTTGGCACATTCAATGAAAGAAATTTCTTATCTGTGTATATTGGCGGTAATTTCCAAGTCAAGGAATTAAGTTTGGCAAATGAGATTCCAGTTAGGTAATCTACAAAAAGTTAGCTTTGTATGGGATTGGAATCTGAGAAAATTTTAGTAGGATTTGACCAGTAAGGGATTTGACCAGTAACGAATTCAACAAGTTTCTTGAATTCCCAATTTGCTTGACCAACGAGCTTTACCATACACTATCTCTCACCGTGTTAGTGCCAGATGAAGTCCTGTGAAGATGCCACGTAAATTAGGTTGGAAGTAAGCTTGACTTCTGTGGCGAGATCTTGGCTCTGGGATGTTTGGCCGCCAAATGAGGACGATTTAATGTCTCTCCTGGTGACGTCATATGTAGGATATATATCCAAAGAAGTAACTCGTTCATATAATATTCGAAGGCTACTGTAGTGGTGGTCCCTGACAGGCAATTATGGCAGAGATGCAAGGGAGAGACAGTATTTTAGGTGCAACAAGCAGAGGCAAATAAAAAAAAAACGAGCATTATTAAGGGCAAAATAGGTTGCTGGCAAACAATCTCCAGAACATTCTTTGCTTTTGAGGAGACGGAATGTTAACTATTCAAATAATAAACAAGCTACTGAAAAGTAGCTAGACAGGCTAATGATATATCAGCAAGGTCATATTTATAACAAAATTATAAGCAAGAGCGATTTTTATAATATAAAAAATTGTCAACAAGAGCTATTTTATTATAAGAATATTGTGTAAAAAACGTATCTAACAGACTCACCAAGATTATGGACTTGTTTATGAAAAAAAAGGAACAATCAGAAAACAGAAATAGGGGGAAGACTTTTATATTGGTATCATGCTTTCTACACGTACATAAATATTAAATTAGACATATTTAAAATTAGCTATATGCTGAAATATAAATTGCAAATAATCATAATCTGCAAAAGTCAAGGAGTGAGAATTATTTTAGTAAGAAAATAAAAACAGTTAATAGTTACTAAGTTAACTAATAAGGCATCTACTACAGCCTCTGGTGACTTTGAGCAAAACACTGTCACAAAGGCCCTTTCTAGAGAATATTGAATTAGCATAATTCTACTACAGAAAGCGAAAAAAGAACAAAGGAAGTTATGGTGACTTCAGTATTATTATGAGGGATGAGAGATCCTTTTAATGGAAAAGAACAAATGAACAAAAAAAATGGGATTCACCACTGGAACATATCTTACTATCAGAAAAGTGAACAATTCTTATAAAAAAAAAACATAAAATGACATGCAAAGCATAAAAGGAATGTGATCAAATTCAAATTTCAAGAAAATTGAAATCACAATTAAATATCAGAGAATATCACTATTAAAGTTTAAGAATTCTTCACATGCAATAAGGCAATGAAATAATATACAAATAAAAATACTCTAGATATGTAAAAGGAAAATTTGAACCCAGTCGTCATGAACAGTGGTGACTATATTTAAAACAGCCTCAGCTATTCAACAATAAACTAAAAGTTTCCACAATGTTCTGGCTTTCAGAGTCTCACAGAGGAAAATAAGAACTACAATCAAAGAAATATTCTTCATCTTCTTCTTTGTCCTCCATTGCTAAAGAAAACTAAGTCAAACCCATTTTACATGTACAAATTGAAATACGTTTGTGAGCTAGAATAAACAAGTACATTATTAAAGACATATAAGATAAACATAAAAATAAACAACACATCAGAGAAGTAATCTTTATAGACTAGTCAAACTGAGGCTAAAAACACCAGCTTCCTCATTTGAGGATAACGACCGTCGACTTAGTAGATCAGCGAGGTCATTGTCCTTTCCATCAACATGTTGGGCAGTAGATTTGAAAAGATTCAAGTAAAGTGCCCACCTTTTCAGGCGAGGATTCAGCTTGTCTGCAGTCTGTAAATATAGGAGAGGATGGTGGTCAGTTCTCAGTGTAAAATGTCGGCCATACAGATGGGCTTCAGATTTATTTATTGCCCAATATGTGGCTGGAGGTTCCTTCTCCTCAGTGGTGTAATTCCGCTCTTCAGGGCGAAGCCTGTGGTTTGCATATTGCACTGGACTACTTCTGCTGAGTTGTCTGATCGGGATTGCAAGAGCAAGGCACCCAGGCCTTCGTCTGAGGCGTCGGTCTGCAAGATAAAGGGGAAATTGGGGTTTACCAGTTGTAACTGGCTCACCCGGCAATGTTTCTCGGAGCTTGAAAAATGCTCTTTCCGCCTCATCTGTCCATTGGACAGGGGAAGTTTTACCTCGCTTTGAAGAGGTCATTTGCTGCATAGGGACAGCGATAGTATTAAAGTGTGGAATGAACCGTTGGTAGTAGCCGACACTATCTAGGAATGATCTCAGTTGAATGACAGTAGCTTGCACCTTGTCCTGTAAAAGGGACATAACTAATTCTCCGACCAAGTGACCGAGATACTGCAATTGTGTGAAACCAATCTCGCATTTGGAAGGTTTTAAATGAAGTCCATGCTGGTTCAGACGAGCAAGAACTCTGCAAAAAGTCGTGAGGTGCGATGACCAATCCTGATTTTTTTTTTTTTTTTTAAGATTGTGACACCAGGACGGGCAAAAAAAAAAAAAATCTACCCTCATCAGGGCTGGGTACGAAGAAAACATAGAGAGAACCAGAGATTGGGAGTGTATTGTAACTTGTCAGATGTGAAGGGATAATAAGACATGTGCAACGAATATCCAAGAATATATGGTGTTGATGTAGGCATAGAAAGAGAACCGTAACTGAAGGAAGAATGCACCTGGATGTCGTCTATAAAGCATGAAACATTGTCGAGGTCCTGCAATACTGTCTTCTTGAGTTGGCTGAAGCAGCCAGGGGCATTTACCATACCAAATGGCATGACTCTGAACTGGTATAGACCGTATTTTGAGGAAAAGGCTGTTAGAGGCTGGGAGGCTCGCTCAGCGGGACTTGCAAAAATTCACTGGTCAGATCCAACTTGGACAGGTACGGGATCGGGAGAGCAACAAGAAAATATGCTCAGCGTCGGCAATGGACTCTCCATCAAAGATGATAATGGAGTTAAGCTTGTGACTGTCAAGGCAGAACCTGTGACTGCCATCTCGCTTACGCACTACCAGTAATGGCGAACACCATGGTGAAATGCTCTTTTCAACTATTCCGAGGCTGACCCAAGTGTCAAGATCTTCCTTCAGCTGTATGGACAGCTGGTGGGGAAGGCCATAGGAATGCTGAAATGGCTCTGGGTTGGTCAATTTGACATGATGCTCAAGGGTAGCTCGTGGTAGTGTCTGGAATGTCGTTTAAGACATTCTCATAGTCCTCTAATTGCTTGTTCAGCTGTTCCCGATGACTCGTTTGCAGTCTGGAATTAATAATGCAATTACTCACACTTTCCTTTTGGTGTGTGGGAATAGCAAGATCCTTACCATCATTAAAAGTTAAGGTTGTTCTCAATTACGATTGCGGTGGCTGCGGCCAGAGGGGCTTCTTTTGAAAAACTCCACTCCTTTAAATCTGTCTTCACTGCAAGGGAGGAGTCTTCCAATATAGGAGGTAAGGAGTGGCGATAATGGGGCACCTGTGTTGCTGCAGTCTCGGAGGTAATGTTGATGCTGAGGGCACCTATAGGGATTCCTGAGAGTGCCCGCGCAGGATCCCTTTGGGCCTACGGGTCTTCACGATGCAGCTTCAGCTGCTTATATATGTGGTATTTCCCGCTGCTACCATCAGCATTTAACGTGTAATCATCAGGGGTCACCCAATGTACCACAGTGTACGGTCCTTTCCAGCATACCATTA
This sequence comes from Halocaridina rubra, assembly GCA_037179515.1. Lineage (NCBI taxonomy): Eukaryota > Metazoa > Arthropoda > Malacostraca > Decapoda > Atyidae > Halocaridina > Halocaridina rubra. The sequence continues at coordinate 113,142 of JAXCGZ010017035.1, forward strand.
GCTTGCAAGTATCTATTGGAAGAAGTAACAGAGCTCGATCTCCGGGTGTCAGGGCACGACGCCTGGCACGCTTGTCAAAGAGGAGCTTGGCAGTCTGCTGATGACCCTTAATGGCTAATTGTGCAGTTTTCCAGGCCTTTTTGAGATGGGAAAAAGCTTCAAAATATACTCATGTACATCCCTATCATCATCCTTGATGGTAAGCGAGTCCCAACATTCTGCCAAAAATTCCACTTGGCCTCTGACCTTATAACCATAAATCAGCTTGAAAGGCAGGTATCCAGTACTGTCGTGGGGTGTGTCTTTGAAGGAGAAAAGTGCAGTGGGGACGTACTTGTCCGACAGCCTAATTATATCCATCACTAGCTTGTGCAAACATCACTTCAATGTCCCGTTATAGCATTCAAATGCTCTATTTGATTGGGCACGATAGACACTCGTACAAATGTGCTTCATTTTGAGGTTACAGAAAGCCTCAAAATGCCTCCTTGTAAACTGACTTCCATTGTCATAAGTGACCTGCTCAGGGAAGCCAACCCTGGAGCAGATTTCAAATAGGGCCTGAGCGACTGTTTCGGTAGTGATAGAAGATAGCGGCACTGCATCTGGGAACCTTGTTGCCAGGTCGACGTATACCAGGAGAAACTGTTTCCCTGTGGATGAAGCTGGGTTAATACGACCTAATATGTTAATAGTGACCTTGGAAAATGGCTCCGTTGAGAGCTTAGTTATGCCCATGGGGACTTTTGGTACTGGTGGAGTGACAGACAGGACAGGAGCCCAGATATCAGTCTATCCTCGGCATTCATGTTTGGCCATGCAAAAGCCTTCTGAAGGACGTGCCGATATTTTGCTTTGCCTATGTGTCCACTCAGAGGTAAATGGTGTGCCACATACATAGCCTGGTGGCACAACGAAGCAAGTACCACCAACTGTTTGAAGGTGTGGCCATCTTTAGTCACATGACTGCAAAGGACTGCATCTTCAAGGGTGAAAGTGATCTGGCCTCCTCCTCTCACCATGAAGGTTTTTCCCTCGGTGGCCTGTTGCATCCAGCGTTTGAGGCTGAATTAGTCCTGCTACAGGGGCGAAGTCTGGACGGGACTTCAGTGGCTCTAGAGGTGCATCATCTAGTAAAGGAGGGGGAAACTCTTCTTGTTCCACATTACGGGTACTAACTGCGGCAGACTCAATGGAGTCAGTCGGAGAATCGTTCAAATTCCTGACATCACAGCCAGCACTTGCTGCTGAAATGGAATGTTGTGACTTCGCCCGAGGGATATTCCAGTGAAATATGTCCTCATGGTAGTGGTCGGCCTGGAAAATAGAAGCTAGGTTCAGTACACTACCCAGCATGACAGGGTACACAAGCCTAACCAATGCCTCAGCTGGGGCTTTACCCTTGTAGTATTTGCAATCCAGGTCAATGACACAGCAGCATCATGTTTGAGGTGTTCCTTCAGCAACCTGCACATGAACGGCTTTGCCAGTGAAATCTTTATCTCTGCCGAATCTCTCATTAACAAATATGCCACTGACTCCTGTGTCGAGGGCTATCTCAGCTTCCACACCATTTATGGCTCCTAGGCACTTTGGGATCATCTTGCGATCACCAGTTTGGTCAATTCCACATTGGCAAGTTTGTACGGTGGTTCCTCGGCATTATGGTCAGAGGCCCTTTCTGGCCTTGTTTCTACGGCATTGGCCGAGTGAGTGGCCAGACGGTTATGCTGGCTGCCGCTGTTAGAGGGAATGTGGTTGCTCTTAGAGATAGGCTGAAAACCATGGGAAGGTGAAGCAGTGTAATTGCCCTTGCCTCTGAACTGCTGAGGCTTAGAACTTTCCGAGTCATCTTTCTTGAGTGTGGGTGCATGGCCGCAATAAGACTTAAAAGTGTTAGGAGGATGAGCTGGACGAATGAAGTTCCGAGAAGGGCCCTTGTGCTTCCAGTTCCTGCGATCTCCTTTCTGGTGAGAATCATGGCCTTCTGCAGGGTAGATGACACTCTGAGGATGACCCTAGGGATTGGCCCTACTTGCCCTCATAAGGTCACAGACATGTACTCCAGGCTGGTTGTGCTGGAGGTACTCATCCACAGCGGCCAAACTTTTGTCGAAGTTGATCTCATCCTTAAGCTGAGTCCTTACATATGCAACAGCATCCATAGGGAGGTCATTGGCAATTGAATCATTCATCAAGAATAGATACCACTTCTCATGAGGACACTTTGCAACTCGCAACCAATCATTACAGAGGCGAGCCTTGCGTTTGCCAAAGGCACTACAGTTCTCCTCCTTCAATGGGTAAGTGGAGACATACCTAGCACGACACACAGCTGGCAAAAAGTTCTGTGAGGCGAGGAGTGTGCTTTTAACTTTCTTGTAGTCCCTCAGTTGCATGTGGTCGAGTTCATTGACCAGGGCTAGCAGACAGGGTGGCATGGAGGCGAGCAGCCAATGACTCTTCTCAGCCTCTGTGCCTTCGCTAGCTCTCGCAAGACTTTCGAAAGAGAGGCTGTATCTAGTGGTTGCTTGCCATTGTCCTTGTATTTCCATATTGGGAGGAGCCTCTCACGAGGCTGGTCCCCATTTGCGGGTGAAGAACCATTGTCTGGGGTTCCTGCTCGAAGCCGTCCAAGAGCAAGCTCTTGTTCGCATGGTTCTTGTGCCTGCGCCTGGTTGAAATCGCGTTGTGTTTGCTCCCTTTCTCGTTTTGCTCGTGCCTGCTCCTGCTCACATGCTCTCATCTCCAGCTCCGCTCAGCATTTAGCCATCTTTTATGAGTGCACTTGATGAGTGTTTGTCCTGGGAAATAGCCGTATTTCTCACCCATAGCAATGGGTTTGTCCAGGTAACTCACAACATCGAATGTTTTGATGGTTTCCTGTGACTGCCTGGTATCCATGTTAGTTTCCTGTGACTGCCCAGTTGCTATGGTGGTTTCCTAAACAGTCAATAATGAAGTACCAAAACAAACAACCACAAAAACACAAATCTCTATAATGGTAAAAAAAATGAGAGAACCACACAACACCAAGTAGGGAACAAAATTCAACACCACAGTTAAAACTTAAACGTATCGGTGATCCCAAAACTTCACCATGAAAGTGACTCAAAATACAATCAAGTGCAACAGCAGCAAAATGTTGCAAAGCAGTGCATGAAACACTGGCAATACAGGATGGTAGTTGTGCCTGCTTAACAGCAATATGCGGCAGTACCTGCGGAAATGGTGTAATTGAAAGGAATGAGCAGCAACAAATTTTACCGACAAGCACCCATTGCCAGAGAATACAAACATGTAAAGCATAGCGGTCATGCCTGCGTATGGGAGCGTGTATGGCAGTACCCACAAATAAAATGTCATAAGTAAAATTCAGGAGTGGTGCCAAAAGGGCACAGATCCTATGCAAAATACACCAAAGATAAGCTAACAGCTTAAAAGTCAGCCAAATTACACATGTGTCTACTAATAATGAGAAAATTTATTTTTGAGTGACAACTCAAGACACATGAAGAGCTCAGCCTAGGCTCAACACACGACAACAAAGTTTTTCTTCCCAATCTATGAGCAGTCAATGCTTGAATATAAAACTCAATTATAAGCAAAATACTTAAAATACTCACTCGCAACTCCTAAATCCCAAAGAAATATATACTATTCTTGACAAATATCACCCTTTAATGGTATATACAACATTAATGCTTTAAAACACAATCTTATCACACAAATAAATGAAATCTGAAATAACAAGTGTTCTCGTCATGCAAAATTTCTTAATTCTGTTACCACATAATCTCATGCAGATTTCCAGAAATTTTGTTTACCACATGGTAAGCAAGAAAAATATTAGTTACCATAATTAATTTTGAAAATAAAAATAAAAAATTCTGATCCTCAATGTTTCTATTGATAAAATTTTTGTCCGCAGCCTAAGATTCATTCATTTCAATCATCCGAGCCAAAGGTAATTGGGTTTCATGTGCAATTTTGAAAAGCAAAATAAAAATAAATTTATCAAAGTCAGTCTATCTGTTTGGGTTCCTGTTCGGGCGCCAATATTTATGGAGTGGGGAGGTTGTTAAGTTTCTGTTTTACTAAGGGTACTCAAAATACTGAACTCGGTCAAGAGCTCACAAACAAACAGGACATTGATTATTTTTGCAGATTACCCATGCAATCACTATTTGGTTAAATGAAACTCAGAATTCAACTTTCTTTTAAGTTTGGAAATGCAGTGACACATTAAAAAAATTTAATAACTTTTTGGAGCTGGAACAAAATTAAAATTTAAATTTATGAAATGCTGCCTCGAATCCTGGAGGTGGTGAGCACGCTTTTGATTCCCGGCACCACAGATGAATGTTAAGACTTTGGCCTCAACTCGGTGATCACCTCTGTCACACAGGTAGAGTAGAATAGAAAACACTGCAATTGCAGAAACCAAAACGACACACCGTTAATAATGGGAAAACAGAAAGCACAAGCACACAAATAATGACTTTCCCATATTATTCTACTGGATGAAAATATATTAGTTAGTCACAGCTAATCAAAAATATATTAGCTACCATGAGAGCATACAAAACCATTAATGATTTGCCGGTATTAAAGGAAAACAATTTATTCACAATAAATGAAAAATAAGCGATACAAATGCAGTATGTATTCCTTAAATTATGGGCAACCACAATCGTTGCAATGTCAATTGGGCGAAATAGCTCATTAATTACTTGCAATTTATATGGTAAAACACTTACTTTACGATAAAGGGAGAATCTACGAGATAAATACAATATTCATTCAATTTTCGTTATCAAGAAATATTTGCAATGCAAATGGAGCCAAACTACCTTTTGAAGTATTTGTAGCTTAAAACTCAAAAAACTTTATCCCCAATATATGGAGAATCAGCAAGATAAATACAGTATGTAGTCATTAAAGTGTGGTTAACAAGAAACATTTGCAAAGCCAAAAGGGTAAAATTACTTTTTAATTATTTGCAGTTTATAGCATAAAACACTTTAGTTAGATGATTAATTATATGGAATTTATAGAGTAAATAACTTTATTCACGAGTTTTGAGGTAAAACACTTTATGATAGTAAGGGGTGAAATGAAAGTAGAATTTTTTTTAGGAAAAAGGGATAGATTCTTATGTGGTCATTACCAATCTTCTGAGAATGAGATTTTGTTTGGCACATGCAATGAAAGAAATTTCTTATTAGTGTATATCGGCGGTAATTTCCAGGTCAAGAAAATAAGTTTGGTATATGAGATTCCAGTTAGGTAATCTACAAAAGTTCGTTTTGTATGGGAATGGAATCTGAGAAAATTTTCATAGGGCTTGAGCAGTAAGGGATTTGACCGGTAACAAATTTTGCAACTTTCTTGAATTCCCAATTTGCTTGACCAATGAGCTTTACCATAATCTATATCTCACCTTGTTAGTGCCAGATGAATTCCTGTGAAGATGCCACGTAAATTAGGTTTGAAGTAAGCTTGAATGCTGAGGCGAGATCTTGGCTCTGGGATGTTTGGCCGCCAAATGAGGATGATTCAATGTCCCTCCTGGTGATGTCATCTGTAGGATATATATGCAGAGAAGTAACTTGCTCATATAATATTCGAAGGCTACTGTAGTGGTTGTCCCTGACAGGCAAGTATGACAGAGATGCAAGGGAGAAACAGTATTTTAGTTGCAACAAGCGAAAGCAAATAAAAAAACGAGAATTATTATGGGCAAAATAGGTAACTGGCAAACGATCTCTAGAACATTCTTTGCGTTTGAGGAGACGGAATGTTAACTATTCAAATAATAAAGAAGCTACTGCAATGTATCTAGACAGGCAAATGACATATCAGCAGCATCAAATTCATAAAACAATTATCAGCAAGAGCGATTTTTATAACATAAAAAATTTATCAGCAGGAGCTATCTTATCATAGGAAAATTGTATAATACTCAAATCTAACAGACTCTCTAGGATTATGGCCTTGTTCATGAAGAAAAGGAACTATCAGAAAACAGAAATGGGGAGAGACTTTTCTATTGGGATCATGCTTTCTACACGTACAAAAATATTAAATAAGATTTATCTAAAATTAGCTATAAGCTGAAATATAAATAGCAAATAATCATAATCGGCAAAAGGCAAGAAGTGAGAATTATTTTAGCAAGAAAAAAAAACAGCTAATAGTTACTAAGTTAACTAACAAGGCATCTACTACAGCCTCTGGAGATTTTGAGCGAAACACTGTCACAACTTCCCAGTGTGATGTGCAATTTGTAGTGGAGGGCATACCACTGACCGTTGCCTCACTAAAATATAAGGCCAAGGAAGAAATAGTTGCCAAGTGCCCAAACTGCCGGGGACACAATCAAGCATGGAGCAACTGCTGTCCTTAGGTCCAATTCCTTTGCTCCTGCCATCAACAGCACCACCTCTACCTTCATTCCTGCTCCTCCTCCTCCTCCAATCCCTGACATAGGCTCATTTCTGCCCCACCCAGACACAACTTCCCCAACCATAACCTATCACACAGCACTAACCTGGCCCCTGACACACAGATTACACCTCCTACTGCTCCCACTCCTACACCAACTCCAACCACCCCCTCACACAACAGTCACACTCCCACCATCCCCCCACATAACAGTCCCACCAACATCTCCACCCACGCGATGCTCAGGCACACAACACAGCCACATCCAACGCTCAGACTACACACAGACCCCCTCACCACATCAGATTCCGGGACTCCAGACTTAATTCCCACCTCCCCACTCCTCAACAGCCTCTCCAAACACCTTCCTCTGCCACCTCATTTCAACCACAAACCCTCTTCACTGTTGAAGAGCTCACCAGCCTCATTACTCAAGCCATTCAAGCAGCCATTCGACTCTTCGCTGCTGACTCCTCTCCCAGAGATATTTTCATTCAAGTCACCGAAGTGACTCACTCCATTGTTGCCCACGCCCTTGTCTCCAGGAACCACCGCCAGCCTCAATAGACTGCTGCACCCTCCACCTCCACCTTTTAAAATCTTCATGATCCCTAATCTCGGAATCCTTCACTGGAATGCCCAAGGTCTAAGACATAAAATACAATACTTGGAAGGCATTGTCAAGACCGACAATGTCAATGTCATTATGGTTCAAGAAACCCTGTGTATGAATCAGAACACTCCTGAAATCACAGGATACAAGGGATTCTACCAGCACTGGACTCCAGGGGAGAACAGAGGCAGAACTACCATTATCAAGAAAAACTTGCTGACCAAAGCAATCATCCAACCAGTCTATTGCGGCGAAGGTGTCCACATTCTCTCCGTCAGCATCAAACTTCAGGGCAGCTACATAGATCTGTACAACATTTATAGACAGCACGATGGTGGCCTAGACATGTCTCCCTTCTTTGGTTTAATCAGCCATTGTGACTTAGTAATAGGAGGCGACTATAATGCGCACCTTCCAAGATTCAGGTATGAGTGCCCCTGTCCTGCAGGTAGACACATCATGAGCCTGCTGGATGACCAAGAAGATGTCACCCTGCTCAACAACCATGAGCCAACTCATGACAGAGATGGCATACTGGACCTCACCTCCGTCTCCAACTCTCTAAAACAAGACGCCACTTGGAGAGTTCACCCCCTGGTCACGAGTGACCATTACGGGATCCACCTTACGCTGCCAATTCCTGAAATCTTCCAAATCCCTGCTCCTCCCCCTCAATGGAATTTCAAGAAGACTGACTGGGGCCAATTCCAGGAGCACCTCAGTAATTGTTATTCAGCCTACACACCACCTAGAGATATTGACCAAGCTGAGGATGTGCTAGTCAATGCCCTGCAAGCTGCAGCAAACTCTTCTATTCCCCTCTGCAAACCACAATACGCTACTCATCGTGACAGGTGGTACTACTGTGACAGAGTCAAAGAACTCAATCACCGGCTCAATGACACATGAAAAACGCACAGAAAACGTTGCACTGACGGACTCCTATCTCACTCTCCAGGCAGTCAAAGAACATGACCATGAAGAGACACGTGAAATCAAGAGGAAATTATGGTGTGAGTGGTGTTCCACCCTAGATGCTCACACCTCTGTGGGCCAGATGGGGAGGAACCCCCTCAGGCAACTGAAGAACTCTCCGCCATATTCATGGAGAGGGCAATCTCCAACCAGTTTCCCATCACTAATAGAACAACTTTTCAGGGAATTACTGCTGCAGCATGGGATGAAATAAAATAAGCCATCAACACCGATGACCAAACAGATGCCTCCTTCACTCTGACTGAACTACAGAAAGCAGGTAAAAGCTCCAAGAACACAGCCCTAGGCACTGATAGAAACACATACATGATGATTCAGAATATGGGGCCCTAAGGGGAGCTTGCTCTACTCTCTCTGATCAATACGTCATACGCACAGAGAGTCAGACCAGCCTCGTGGAACAGGGCAAACATTCAGCCCATTTCAAAGCATCAAGATCTTGACAACCCACGCCCCATCTCCCTCTTAAGCTGCCTGAGCTATGGCAGAAAAGATGGTGCTCAACAGAGTTCGCTGGAAGTTCCCAACCTTCCACGAAAACATATTCGCCTATCAGCCAGGCCTAGGTACCTCAGAATGCATAGCCTCCATGCTATCATACAGCAATATTCATCATGGATTCATCGTTTACCTAGACCTAGAGAAAGCCTTTGAACTTGCCAACGTGCTGGCAATACTCTCAGCTCTCGTTGCAAAGCAGATCAAAGGAAACCTTCTCTCCTGGAACAAGCTGAGCCTACAAAACTGTAGTGCTCGACTCAAAGTTCAAGGGCACTATTCCAACTACAAAAACCACGAAAACAGGACCCCCCCAAGATTGAATTCTTAGCCTCTTCCTCTTTAACTGTCTCATAGAAAAAATCATGGACATTGCACTACAATAAGGAGCCAATATCTTCAGTTATGCAGACGACTTTGTCACAATAGGTGACAGGATCTATTACAAAACCCAGCGCTGCCTCACCATGATACACCAAGCTTCCATCTTCCTTGGACTTAAAATTAACTCCCGTAAAACCAAGGCACTCCCTATCCACCAATGGAGACCAGACTCTAGACTGGTTATAGGCAATGAGCCTCTGAACTGGGTTACCAAGCACCCTTACCTGGGTGTATACAGCGATGGCTGACTAACCCTTCGGACCTGAGATTCAACACTTGCATGACAAATGCAAGCTGTGCCAAAACTTCATTCGTCGTATGTTGGGCCTCTACGACGTTCATTCTTTAGTCTCCTCAAAACCTTCTATGCTCAAGCCATACGAAGTCTCATAGGCTATGCTTGTCCCACCTCTTTGGCTACTGAAAGATTGCCAATGGGACAAGATAGAGTTCATACAAAATAACGCCATGTGTACCATGCTAGGGGCCCCTATGTGGACCAATAGAGAAAACCTCCAGCTGGAATCCAGCCTCATGCCATTCAAACTAAGAGCTCTACAAAGAAAAACCCTCTCAGTGGCCAAAACCACCACTTCTCAACATACCTGCCTCCTTGGCACCGACTTCTGGCTAGCCCTCAATTGCCACCCCAGCCGACATGCTAGAACCTGGGCAGCCAGGGTCTGTGCTGGCCTGCAAGCATTGACAGTCAGGGAAGACATCCTAGCCAAGATACAGGACAGTCCGCTCCCTGAATACCGATGCCCTCCTCCATTGGACGACCAGCTGCTCAACATAAAGTTCAAGCTGCCGGACAACCCCAAAAGCTCAGTCAACCCACTTACCCTTAAGAACACATACAAGGATAAAACTTAGAGCTGGATTAGGCCAAACTCCCAAATTTTCTACACTGACGGCTTAGTCAATCAAGAAATTGGAGCCTCAGCGGCCGCCTTCACCACTGAAAACCACGTAGAATCATGGAGGCTGTCGAATTCTTGCTCCTCGTTCCAAACTGAGCTGGTTGTCATAGCCAACACCCTCAGTTTCTTATCTTATTCTCTCCGGCTCCAAAGGCACCTTACAGGCCATCAAGAAGCCACTCCTCAAAGACAATGTATGAATCATCACCAGCATTATCAACCTCTACCACAGGACAGTCAGCATTGGAAAAGCCGTCACTCTTGCGTGGATTCCCAGCCACATTGGCATCAAAGGAAATGAAGAAGCAAATCAAGCCACCAAACAAGCCTCTCTCCATGCATAAATCCAAATATCTCTGCCTCCTGGGATTAACCAGATCAGAACCAAAGCTTGTAGGTCACTCCTTAACCTCTTGCTATCTAGACACAACTTGTGCACTGACATCGGTTATCCCTCCACCTGGTGGTACAAAGCCATCACCAATCTCCAGCAAATCACTCTGCGCAAGAACCTCCGAAAAAGCACGGCGGTCGACGTGTACCGTCTGAGAATCGGTTACAAGTGCACCTGGTGAATAGATGATCTCGTCAAGGAGTACACCTTCTGCCAGGAAGCCTCGCCACACGTACTCCTCCACTACATTCTTGAATATGGAGTCTATTCTGAAATTCGACTGAAGACTAGTGCCCTGTAACATCCAGCATTTATCCCAGTGCCTTTCATGTTGGTAGCTCCATAATTAGAATAGCAACAAATAACTTCAAGGACAGCCCAATGTGCACCATCAGTCAGTAACATCCGCCTAGATTACTGGGCAACAACGCATGCTCATTATTAAAACATGAGCTCAAGAGGTTGAGAACTAGTTCCTCAACCTCTCCAGTGTGAGCCCAATAACGCTGGTGTGGTTCCATTAATGCAGCCTTGTCCTTTCTGGTCATCAGCAAGTCCCCTTTTGTATATCATTTTTCTTTCTCTTCCGCATTTTGTTCATCCATTTATTTTCTATTTTTATATCATAAACTTGTTTTTGTCTGAATTCACTTACCCTTCCCTCCTGGTGGTCCTCTAGGGGTTAAAAGCATGCATGTGGTACCATCACCTCTACCTTCTTCACCCCCTCTTCCTCTGAACATGGCATCTTTACAGATCTTAAGCAGTCCCACTTGCGGGCCAGAAGAAAAGGCCCGGCCACACACATGGGAAGATATTGACACACACAAGAGCACCATCGTCTTTTTCAAAGAGGGTTCCATCTATCAATGCTTCTTCATTTCCGCGACGATGGAGGTTTGAAGCCTCCAAAAGCTCACACTCCAAGTCTTCAAGAAACTTGTGTCGAAGAATCATTTATGGAGTAAATGATTGTTACTCTTCAACTGGGATATTCAATGCATGGTGTTTCTTCAAGACTTGTGTATATTTTGCAGTTTTCTCCGATGCCTTTTGTGAATACTGGATGTCAGGAGATTCCCTTCCTTCAATACATATCACCGGATTCCTCGGTCAGGTACCAAGGAACAACAAATTTTAAGCACTAGTTATCGAAGATTTACTCTTGGAAAAAATACTTTACCCCTGTGTAGGCGGAGCTTCCCAACCATCCTCTTTTTCCAAGAAGATTCCATCTACCAATGCTTCTTCATTTGCTCGACGATGGAGGCTTGAAGCCTTCGAAAGCTTGCACTCCAAGTCTTCGAAAATCTTGGGTCAAAGAATCAATTGTGGAGGACAAGATTGTTACTCCTCAACTGGGATATTCGATGCATGGTGTTTCTTCAAGACATGTGTATATTTTACAGCTTTCTCCGATACCTTGTGTGAATAATAGATGTCCGGAGATTCCCTTCCTTAAATAAAATATATATATATATATATATATATATATATATATATATATATATATATATATATATATATATATATATATATATATATATATATATATATATATATATATATATATATATATATATATATATATATATATATATATTTTACCCCTGACCGGGACTCGAACCTAAGATGCATAATTACTTTGCCAAGGCACTACAACTACACCACTGAGGGTCTAAAGAAAAAGCAAACCGCATTACTGCTATACTAGGAATGAACGCATTCCTTCTGAATGTCATTTTGTTCATATTACCGCTTCTTCTAACCAAAGTTGTTGTTTCGTTTGCATTTAATTAAATCCCAAGCTATCTAGGTATCAATAATAATCAATTAAACACATTAACATATTTGAAAACATGAAACATATCTTAATTTGTTTATATGATATATATATAATATATATAAATATATATATATATATATATATATATATATATATATATATATATATATATATATATATATATATATATATATATATATATATATATATTTATATATATATATATATATATATGAATCATTTTTTACTCCAACTGGGACTCGAACCTAGGACTTAAAATTACTAAGTCAAGGCGCTACCACTATGCACCACAGAAGTTATAAAAGGAATCCAACCTTATAGCTTATATCTGCTATACTTAGGGATGAACGCATTCTATATGAATGCCACTATGTTCATATTACAGATTCCCCAACCTCAATCGTGGCTTAATATTAGCATTTAATTCAATTCCCAATCTCGTTTGGGTCATACAATAACCAAGCAAGCACATTACATATGTGAAAACATGAATCATTTTTTACCCCGACCGGGACTCGATCCTAGGACTTATAGTTACTAAGTCAAGGCGCTACCAACTACACACCATAGATGGTATAAGAGGAATCCAACCTTATAGCTTATATTTCCTATACTTAGGGATGAACGCATTCTATCTGAATGCCACTATGTTCATATTACAGATTCCCCAACCTCACTCGTGGCTTCATATTAGCATTCAATTCAATTCCCAATCTTATTTGGGTCATACAATAACCAAGCAAGCACATTACATATGTGAAAACATGAATCATTTTTTACCCCGACTGGGACTCGAACCTAGGACTTATAATTACTAAGTCAAGGCGCAACCAACTACACACCACAGAAGGTATGACCCAAATGAGATTGGGAATTGAATTAAATGCTAATATGAAGCCACGAGTGAGGTTGGGGAATCTGTAATATGAACATAGTGGCATTCAGATAGAATGCGTTCATCCCTAAGTATAGCAGATATAAGCTATAAGGTTGGATTCCTTTTATACCTTCTGTGGTGTGTAGTTGGTACTGCCTTGACATAGTAATTATAAGTCCTAGGTTCGAGTCCCGGTCCGGGTAAAAAATGATTCATGTTTTCACATATGTAATGTGCTTGCTTGGTTATTGTATGACCCAAATGAGATTGGGAATTAAATTAAATGCTAATATGAAGCCACGAGTGAGGTTGGGGAATCTGTAATATGAACATAGTGGCATTCAGATAGAGTGCGTTCATCCCTAAGTATAGCAGATATAAGCTATAAGGTTGGATTCCTTTTATACCCTCTGTGGTGTGTAGTTGGTAGCGCCTTGACTTAGTAATTATAAGTCCTAGGTTCGAGTCCCGGTCGGGGTAAAAAATGATTCATGTTTTCACATATGTAATGTGCTTGCTTGGTTATTGTATGACCCAAATGAGATTGGGAATTGAATTAAATGCTAATATGAAGCCACGAGTGAGGTTGGGGAATCTGTAATATGAACATAGTGGCATTCAGATAGAATGCCTTCATCCCTAAGTATAGCAGATCTAAGCTATAAAGTTGGATTCTTTTTATACCTTCTGTGGTGTGTAGTTGGTAGCGCCTTGACTTAGTAATTATAAGTCCTAGGTTCGAGTCCCGGTCGGGGTAAAAAATGATTCATGTTTTCACATATGTAATGTGCTTGCTTGGTTATATATATATATATATATATATATATATATATATATATATATATATATATATATATATATATATATATATATATATATATATGTATATATATATATATATATATATATATATATATATATATATATATATATATATATATATATATATATATATATATATATATATATATATATATATATATATATATATATATATATATATGTGTGTATATATATATATATATATATATATATATATATATATATATATATATATATATATATATATATATATATATATATATATATATATATATATATATATATTACCCCTGACCGGGACTCGAACCTAAGATGCATGATTACTGTGCCAAGGCACTACCAACTACACCACTGAAGGTCTATAGAAAAAAGCAAACTGCATTGCTGCTATACTAGGAATAAATGCATTCTTTCTGAATGTCATGTTGTTCATATTACAGCTTCTTCTAACCTCACTCGTTGCTTCTTTTGCATTTAATTAAAACCGAAGCTATCTAGGTATTAATAATAATCAAATAAACACATTAACATATTTGAAAACATGAAACATATCTTAATGTGTTTATTTGATATATATATATATATATATATATATATATATATATATATATATATATATATATATATATATATATATATATATATATATATATATATATATATATATATATATATATATATATATATATATATATATATATATATATATATATATATATATATATATATGTGTGTGTGTGTGTGTGTGTGTGTGTGTGTGAGCATAAAATTACCTAATTGCATTTACTTAATTGTCCTTTCGGAAAAGAACCCCAAGCTCGTAACTCCCCGTCTCCTGGTTGGTTCCCTTTTGTACTTTGTGATACTTATCATACTTGTCTTTAAAACTATGGATTGAGTTAGCATTAACTACCTCCTCGCTTAACGAATTCCAATTATCAAATACTCTTACACTAAAAAAGTACTTCCTTTCATCCTGCAAAGAAGTTTTCTTACGAAGCTTCAAATTATGACCTTTAGTTCTAGTGCCAGCCATATCAAAATATCGATCCCAATACACTCTGTCATAACCATGAAGGAATTTAAAAACCTTCGCCATATCCGCCCTCAATCTTCTAGCTTCGAGTAATGCTAAGTCTAGTTCCCTCAACCTCTCATCATAACTGAGATTGCGTATTTTTGGCTCCAGTCTCGTGGCATGTCTTTGAACTTTTACCAGCTTAACTACGAGTTTAATCAAGTGTGGATTCCATTCACATTGCAAGGACAGAATTGATAAAATACGAAGTGCTCCTGAAACAAAATGTAGTGCAGAACATTGAACCACCACTAATTTGAATAATGTAATTTTTTTTAATGAGCGTGACACTGGATAAATAGAAATTTAGAGCAATGTAATGAGGCATAAGGGGAAGACAGAAAAGAAGTAGAAAAATGAAGAAAAAGCTGAAAGGGAAAGAGAGTGAACTAGAAATCTGAATTTCTAAACAAGAAGAGAAGAACAAACAGATAATTGACAGCCTGAATTAAATAAATGTTACATACGTCTTGAAGGAATGTAGACATTCTACTAATCTCTGATCCACAATCACTTCCTCTGTGTCCCTGGATAAAAAGGTAAGCGTCAGAATTGACAAAGCATCACCAAGTTCTAAGAAGCCCACAAAGTGAGCGTGGGACAACAAAATGCTTACAAGAAAGACTACAATTATGATTTATTAAGTATTCATCCTCAGCAGTCTTCTTTATGAGCAGAAAATTGGACACTATATTCAGCGTACGAGAGACGACTAAATACCTTCCATCTTATACGTCTTTGCAAGATCTAAGATATCAAATGGCAAGATAAGACCATACGTTTTGAAGTCCTCATTCAAGGACAGTTTTCAAACATAATTTTCAGAATAAGAAAGAAAATGTTTGGGCTCAAGAAAAAATGTAATAACGCAGTATGCCTAAGCAGCTTCTGTCTGGTGAATTAGCACAAGGGGAAAGATCTATAGGAAGACATATACATATATACATGCCACATTCCCCTTTGTAAGGGGGGTGGCCGAACCAAAATATGCACGATCCACACATATCTCAACCACTCCTCCTAGCTTCTTGGGGATAAAGGGTTGCCAAGTCTCCCCCCTTCCACCCTGCTTGGGTCACCTACAAAGTAGGCAGGCAAGGACATTCTACAATGAGGCCCAACAGCCGCAGCTGGTTTACCCCCACCGCTTCATCACATGACAACTCCACTCACACCCGTCCACCACATTTCACTGAGTTAGCAGGTGCAATCTTCCTCCACTAATTCCTATCTCTTGCACGCACTCTTGCCTGTTCCACTAACATTCCACATGCACTCAGTGCTCTTTTCACGCCATCCATCCATCTCACTCTAGGTCTCCCTCTTGACCGAACTCCAATCATTTCTGCACTCCACACTCTCTTCACTATTTGCTCATCACTCATCCTTTCCATGTGTCCAAACCATCTCAACACTCTAATCTAACCTATCCGACAGTTCCATTCCAACACCCATTCTCTGCCTGGCATCCTCATTTCTTACTCTATTTATTCTAGATACACCAGTCATGCCTCTCAAACACCTCATCTCTATTACATTAAACTTCTTCCTTTCCTCCTCTCTTGCATTCCAAGTCTCTGCTCCATACAATGTTGTCGACGCAATCACACCTTCATATATCCTTCTTTTGCATTCATTCCCAAATATCTATTTCTCATTACACTTTTCGACCCACCTAGACATGTACTTGCTTCCTTCACTCTGTGATTTATCTCTACATCAACTCATCCACTCCTTGATACATGCGACCCCAGATACTTAAAACTCTCAACTTCTTCAAGCAACTTCCCATTCACTCCTACATTCAGTCTGCCAACATTAACACTCCTCGTGCATTTCATGACTTTACTATTACCAATATTCACCTGCAACTTCCTTCTTTCACACACAGTAATAAACTAAGTCACCAAATGATTCAATTCATTTTCAGTATCAGCCTCCAGTCCAGTATCATCCGCAAATAGCAACTGCCTCAATTTCCACAACCTTCCATCCTCACCCACTAGTTCCAAGCCTCTGT
>JAXCGZ010017035.1:140000-142500 GCA_037179515.1 Halocaridina rubra
GGCTAATGAAATTCAATACTTCAAAATGTAAGGTAATGAGAATGGGTACAAGTGCAAGAAGGCCCAAGCTTGACTACTCGGTGGCTGGAGTGCAACTTCAGGAGACAGAAAATGAGAGAGATCTAGGAGTAAACATACTGGCAGATTTGTCTCCAGAAATACATATAAATGGCGTAGTAAGGGCAGCATATGCATTCTTATCAAATGTAAGGGTAGCCTTCAGGCACATGGACAAGGAAATGTTCAGAAATATTTATGTAACCTATGTGAGGCCAAAACTCGAATATGCAGCCCCCTTTTGGAATCCGCACTTGAAAAAGCACATAGCTAAGCTTGAAAAAGTTCAAAGACATGCCACGAAACTGGTGCCAGAAATACGCAATCTCGGTTATGATGAGAGGCTGAGGGAATTAGACTTGCCATCACTCGAAGCTAGAAGAGTAAGGGGGGATATGGTGACAGTCTTTAAATTCCTTCATGGTTATGATAGAGTGGATAGGGATCGATATTTCGATATGGCTGGCTCTAGAACTAGAGGTCATAGTTTGAAGCTTCGTAAGAAAACTTGTTTGCAGGATGTAAGGAAATACTTTTTCAGTGTAAGAGTAGTTGATAATTGGAATTCGCTAAGCGAGGAGGTAGTTAATGCTATCTCAATCCATAGTTTTAAGGACAGGTATGATAAGTATCACTAAGTCTAAAAATGGAACCGATGAGGAGACGGGAAGATACGAGCTTTGGGCTCTTTCCCGTAAACACAATTAGGTAATCACAATTAGGTAATCACACACACACACACACACACACTTTTACTATTTTTTTTCATTTTGTATATATATTGAGTTAAATGTAAAGTCTAATCCTGTGATAACATATCTTGGTTAGCAAGTGAGTTTATCAGTTAGGAAGAATATATTGCAGAAACAGGTGGGTGCCACCTCAGACACAGGTTCGAATTTTTCCTTCAGGTTTGACTTTTGTTTTGTTGCATTTCTTTTTTCTTTTTCTTTTTATCCTTAAATTCCCATGGTCAAGTTTTTAAGTTAAGATGTGTGTTACCAGAAAAGAGATAAACTGAGTCACTAAATAGCACTTATGTGGAGATATAAAAATTCTGTGTGAAGCTTAATTAAAAGTTTTTCTTTCTTTTTTCCTCTTTCTCATCTTCTTTCTATATTCTGTGAGAGGGAGAACATAATAAAAATGACGCCATCTCTGTCCCAAACCTCTCCCATCCATGGGTCGGTAGGAGGGGTAGCCATTAGGAGACTTAAACAGAAAATCAAGAATTTAGAGGAAATGGTTATAAGACTTGATGATAAAATTCGGAATATGGATGGAGAAATGAAAGAGCATGAAACACTCAGAGAACAAATAAGATCTTTGGAGGAAGCAAATAAAGCACAAGGGCAGGAGAGAAAGGAACTAGAAAAAAGAATAAAGAAGCTGGAAGGGGAAAAGAGTCAACTAGAATCTAGAATTTCTAAACAAGAAGATAAAAACAAACAGCTGAATGACAACCTAAAGGAATTAGATGTTAGTTCACTGCTCTCTTCTGAGAGAGACGAGATTGCTGCTTGGAATGTCCAGATTAAGGAAAACATTGAACAGTTCAGAAAAGAGTTCCAGGAGCTGAATATGGAAAATGATGCCATGAAAACTTCCTTTGCTGATGCACTAAAGGGGAATGTGGCAGTAAAAGAGGCTGTAAAGGTGGTGGCACTGGAAAACATACAAACAGTTGACTATAAAGAGACAGTAATCAAAAAAATGAAAGACGTTGTGATGGAAAGGGCAAACCCACTCATCAGACAGGCACTTGATAAGGAGAAGACAGTGGTAATCTCAGGCATAAGCGAATCCCAGGAGCCAACATGGCAGGGGAGACTTGAAGAAAATAAAGCTAGGGTTGTAGACCTGATAAGAAAGCTTGGAGTAGTATGTGGTCCTGAGGATATTGTAAACATACACCAACTAGGTAAATATTCGAGGGAAGGAAAGCCGAGACCAACAAAAGTAACCTTTGAGAGAGGGGAAACATGTAGGGAAATATTGTTGAGAAAAAAAAGTCTAAAAGACCTTCAAGAATTCAAAGAAGTGTTCATTAGACGATACAGAACAAAGGAAGAGATGGGAAAGATCAAAAACTTGTTGCAAGAGGCAAGAAGGTTAAATGATGAAAGAAACGAAGAAGAGAAGAAAAATTTTCATTACAGAGTTCTTCCAGACAAAGGGGAGATAAAGAAGATAATGACAGAAGATCAGGGGATGGGGCCTCATTAAGATTGTTATACACAAATGCTGATGGATTAGCTGGTAAGGCAGTAGAATTAAAAGATAGGATTCACAACAGTAAGGCAGATATAGTAGCAATTACAGAGACTAAGTTGAGTGAGGACATAAACAGTGTCACAGTTTTTCCTAAGGGCTTCAGAATACTAAGGGTTGAAAGATCTGAGAGGACTGGTGGAGGGATAGCACTGCTCATAAGTGAAAGGAT
>JAXCGZ010017035.1:152500-183187 GCA_037179515.1 Halocaridina rubra
CAGGAAAGAGAGGGTTGGGCGGATTGCATATTCCTAGATTTTCAGAAGGCATTTGATACGATCCCATATGGAAGACTTATTAAGAAGCTACAAGTTATGACAAGAAAAGGTGGAAATGTCTTGGAATAGATAAACACTTACTTGGAAGGAAGGGAACAGGGGGTTAGAGTACAAAACTCAGTGTCTAAATTAAGAATGGTTAGTAGTGGGATTACAAAGGGGTCAGTTTTAGGGAAGCCTGTCTTCCTTGTATACATAAATGACTTACTGGAGTCTGAAACTTCATTCTTGAATATGCTTGCAGATAATGCAAAGATTGTGAAGAAAGTAAGAGATGAGAAAAATGGTAGAGAACTTCAGGAAGACCTAGGCTGCATGAGTGGTCAGAAAGTGGCTAATGAAAATCAGTGCTTCAGAATGTAAGGTAATTTGAATGAGTACAATTGCTAGAAGGCTCAAGCCTGGATACTCAATGGCAGGTTTAGAACTTCTAGAGAAGGAGAAGAAGAGAAATGTAGATGTAAACATATTGGCAGATTTATCTCCGGAAATGCATATAAATGGGACAGTAAGGACTGCATATGTTTTCTTTGCACATGTGAAAGTAACCTTCAGACACTTGGACAAAACAATTTTCAGAAATATTTATGTTCATACATACATACAGCGATAATCTCAGGCATAAGTGAATCCCAGGAGTCAACATGGCTTGGGAGACTTGAACATAAAAAACTAGGGTATTAGACATGATAAGAAAGTTTGGAGTTGTATGTGGTCCAGAATATATTGTAAGCATTCATCGAATTGGTAAACATTCTAAGGCTTGAAAGACAAGAATAATGAAAGTACCTTTTGAGATAAGGTACACATGTAGAGAAGTACTGATGAAGCAATAAGCCTAATGGACCTTCTAGAATTCAGAACAGTATTCATTTAATCATATAGATCACAGGAAGAGATTGGAAGGATCAAAAGTTTGTTGCATGAGGCTAGAAAGGTTAATTTAGGGAAAAAATGAAGAAGAGAAGAATTCTTTTTATTTCAGAATTCTTCCAGGCAAAGGGGAAATTAAGAAGATAATGCTAGAAGATCAGGGCTTGCAGACTCATTAAGATTGTTGTACACAAATGCTGATGGAGTAGCTGGTAAGGCACTTGCAGTTAGAGAGGCTAAGTTAAGTGAGAACATAAACAGTGTCACAGTATTTCCTTTTAGACTTCAGTATATTAAGGGTTGAAAGATCTGAGAGGACTGATGGTGGTATAGCATTGCTCACAGGTGATAGGTTACAGGTTGAAGATATAAACTTTGCTATAGAAAGCGAGTTCAAGGAATTTTTTGTTGCTCACATAAATACAGGGTTACAGAGCATTAAAATATCTATTGTATATAACCCACCAAGGAATCAACATAGGGTAAAGATTTATGAGGAAAGTCATATAGGTACTATCGAAGTCATAAACTCAGTTCTTAGCATCTCAAGAGAGAGAAAGTGTAGATTTTCATTATAAGACATTTTATTCATAGAGAGATAGATTGGATATATCTTGACCTGCATTATGGAGAGAACTCATTTGCTGCAAGATTCCTAGATCTGGTACAAGGGAGTTTCCTACACCAACATGTACTGGAGCCAACGAGGGATATGGGTGGGGATGAGCCATCATTGCTTGTTCTAGTATTCACAGATATTGCGTTGGATATTGAAAAAAATTGAGGATAAACCACCAATTGGAAAAGTGCCCATTGTGTCTTGTTGATGGTGCATATCTTTAAAGATGGTCGCCTGAAGTAGGGGCGCTAAGAAGGACACGAGGGGGAACTATCAGAGAGGAGATTTCATCAAAATTATTGTGGTTTTTGCAGCTATTGACTGGAGAACCTTATTTAACAACAAATATGTTGGATACCTTTCTCCAAGCCAGGAATAATTCCTGCCAGAGAGAAATGGTTCAATAGTGAGTGTAAGAGAGCTAAGGAGTGGAGAGACAAATGCTGGAAAAGGCATAGGAGGAGAAAAAAATAGATGCCTGGTAGACATATATTGTAAATGAGCAAGAAAATTAATACCTTAATAAAAGAAGGGAGGCAGAGAGACATTATGAGAGAGATGACACCAGGAAGGCTTAAAGAATATCCCAAACTTTTCCACAGTTTAATCAGAAAAAACCGAAGGACAAAGAACAGGCTTTAAAGTTAAAGGAAGCAAATGAAAGCATCGTTGAGACAAGAAAACACATCTCTCTTCACTTAGAGCCCTTCAACTTTCTGTCAGTGAGACAATATGGCTTCAGAGTAGGTAGGCCAACAGTAATAAACTTATTAGAATTTTATGATGAGGTAAGTCGGATCTTACAGAAAAGAGAGGGCTGGACAAATTGCATATTCCTAGACTTCCAGAAGTCATCTAATATGATCCCACACGGGAGAATTATTAAGAAGCTGCAAGTATTGGCGAGAATAGGTGGAAATGTCTTGGAATGGATAAAAACTTACATAGAAGGAAAGGAACAGTGTTAGAGTAAGACACTCCATGTCTGAGTGGAGGAGGGTTAGTAGTGGTGTTCCAAAGGGTTCAGTATTAGGGACTATTTTGTATCTTGTATACGTAAATAACCTACCAGAGTCTTTAAATTCATTCTTGGAGATGTTTCCATATGATGCAAAGATTGTGAAGAAGGAAAGAGATTAGAACAATGGTAGAGATCTTCAGGAAGACTTAAGTAGACTGCACGAGTGGTCAGAAAAATGGTTAATGAAATTTAGAACCTCAATATGTAAGGTAATGAAAATGGGTACAAGTGCGAGATTGCCCAAGCTTGAATACTCAATAGCACAAGCAGAACTTCAAGATATGGAGAATGAGAGAAACTAATGGTATTGTAAGAGCAGTATATGCTTTCTTAGAAAATGCAAGGGTAGTCTTCAGACACATGGATAAGGAAATTTTCAAAAATATTTATGTAACTAATAAGAGGCCAAAGCTTGAATATGCTGCCACTTTTAGGAATCCACATTTGAAAAAAACACATAAATATGCTGGAAAGAGTTCAAAGATATGTCAAGAAATTGATGACATTAATATACAATCTTAGTTACAAGGAGAGGCTGAAGGAATTAGACTTACCACCACTCAAATCTAGAAGAATAAGGGGCGATATGGTGATGGTTTTTAATTTCCTTTATGGCTCTTTCTCGTGGGCAAAAAGGGCAATTACAAATAGGTAATTACATACATGCTGTACATACAGTACAAAATAGACCTCATAAATGCACAATGTATTCACTGCACGAGTGGGCAGAAAAATGGTTAATGAAATTTAGAACCTCAATATGTAAGGTAATGAAAATGGGTACAAGTGCGAGATTGCCCAAGCTTGAATACTCAATAGCACAAGCAGAACTTCAAGATATGGAGAATGAGAGAAATTAATGGCATTGTAAGAGCAGTATATGCTTTCTTAGAAAATGCAAGGGTAGCCTTCAGACACATGGATAAAGAAATTTTCAAAAATATTTATGTAATTTATACGAGGCCAAAGCTTGAATATGCTGCCACTTGTAGGAATCCATATTTGAAACAACACATAAATATGCTGGAAAGAGTTCAAAGACATGCCAAGAAATTGATGACATTAATATACAATCTTAGTTACAAGGAGAGGCTGAAGGAATTAGACTTACCACCACTCAAATCTAGAAGAATAAGGGGAGATATGGTGATGGTTTTTATTTTCCTTTATGGCTCTTTCCCGTGGGCACAAGTAGGCAATTACAATTAGGTAATTATATACATGCTGTACATACAGTACAAAATAGACATCATAAATGCACAATGTATTCACGAAAATATCAAAATGTTAATAATAAGCAACAATTCATCACAAGTATTAACACAACACAAAGTGAAAAAGTATAGTCTCATTGTCATATCTGAGTCCCATTCTGAGGGACTTTTATCTCTCTGAGGAGTATTTTTTCTATTTATGATTGTGGCACCTGGACAGGCAAAATAATATATATATATAAATCTGTTCTTATCGAGCCTGGTGTGGGAAGGTTGTTGTTAAGTCTTTTTTTACTAAGGAGACTCAAGGCACTGAGCTTTGTTAAGAGCTCACAAACATCCAAGGCTAATCTTTATATGCACACCCTCCGATTTCCACTACTCGGCTAAATGACACAGAATTCAACTTTCTTTTAATGTTGGAAATGCAATGACACATTAAAAAAAGTTTTGAAATATTTTTTGGAAAACTGGAACAAATTTAAAAATTTAAATTTATGGAATGCTGCCTTGAATCCCGAATGTGGTGAGCACGATTTCGATTCCTGGCACTACAGATGGATGCCAATACTTTGTCCTCAACTCGATGATCACCTCTGTCACACAGGCAGAGTAGAATAGAGGACACTGCAATTGCAGAAACAGAAATGACACACCGTTAATAGTGGTAAAACTTAGGGCACGAGCACACATATAATGAGTTTCCAATATTATTCTACTGGATGAAAATATATTGGTTAGTCACAGTTAACCAGAAATATTTACGCTACGGAAGAGCGTACAAAATAATTCATTATTTGCCGGCATAAGCGAAACAAATACAGTATGTATTCCATAAATTGTAGGTAACCAAAAACGTTTGCAATGCCAATTAGGCAAAACTTCTTATTAATTAATTACAATTTATATAGTAAAACACTTTATTTACGATACGGGAAGAATCTACGAAAAAAAAAGTATTCATTCAATTTTCGTTAGAAAAAAAAAGTATTTGCAGTGCCAAAGGAGCAAAACCACCTTTTGAAGTATTGCAACTTATAACTCAAAACACTTTATTCCCAATAAATGAAGACTCAGTAAGATAAATACAGTATATGTTCATAAAATTGTGGTTAACAAGATACATTTGCAATGCCAACAGGGCAAAATTACCTATTAATTATTTGTAGTTTATAGCATGAAACACTTTAGTTAAATTATTCATTAATTGCAATTTATATAGTAAATAACTTTCTTTACGCGTTTTGACGTAAAATACTATGTTTACGATGATAGAAAGGGGTGAAATAAAATTAGAATTCGTTAGAAGGGATGGATTTTTACTTGATAATGAGCAATCTTCTGAGGGCGAAATTTTACTTTGGCACCTGCAGTGAAAGAAATTCCTTATCATTGCATATCGGCGTGAATTTTCAGGTCAAGGAATTAAATTTGACAAATGAGATTCCAGTTAGGTAATCTACATAAGTGTGTTTTATATTGGAATGGAACTGAGAAAAATATCTTAAGTTTTGAGCAGTAACAGATTTGACCAGTAACGAATTTAAGCAGTTTCTCAAATTCCCAATTTGCTTGGCCAATGAGCTTTACCATACACTATCATCTTGTTTGTGGTAGATGAATTGTTATGAAGAGACCATGTAAAAAAGGTTTGAAGTAACTATGATTGATGAGGCGAAATCTTGGCCTCTGGGATGTTTGGCTGCCAATTGAGTGATCAAGCATCCCTCTTCGTGACATCATCATATGGACAGCCTGTAGGGTGCATATTCAGAGCAGTAAATTGTCTCACATTGTTTTTTTTTTACTATAGTGGTGTTCCCTGGCAGGAAATTATGGCAGAGATTCAATGGAGAGACAGTATTTTAGTAGCAATAAGTGGAAGCAAACAAAAGAAATGAGTAATATTTATGGGCAAAATAGGTTACTAGCGGAAAATCTCCAAAACGTTCTTTGCGTTTCAGGAGAAGGAATTTATAACAAAATTATCAGCAAGAGCACTTTTTATAGTATAGCAAAATTTAGCAGCAAAAGCACTTCTATAATAAGAAAATTGCATAAACAACGCATCTAACAGACTCACTAGGATTTCGGCATTGTACATGAGAAAAAAGAAAATGCCGGAAACAGAAATAGGAGGGAGATTTTTATATTGGGAGCATGCTTTCTACACATACATGAATATTAAACAAAATATATTTAAAAATAGTGATATACTGAAATATAAATTGCAAATAATCCTCATCTGCAGAATGCAAGGAGTGAGTTTTTTTTTTTTGGTAAAAAAAGAAAAGACAGTTGCAAGTTAACTAAATAACTATTAAGGCATCTACTACAGTACCTGGTGGCTTTGAGCAAAACACTCTGTCACCTGAGTGCGAAAAAAAAATAAAAAGAATCAGATGTTGGGAGTGTTGTGCCTTGTCAGATGTGAAGGGATAATAGGTGATGTGTAACAAATATCCGAGAACATTCAGAATCAAAGTAGCCATAGAAAAAGAACCATTACTGAAGAAAGACTTAGCATCGAACTGTCCAGGACAGTCCTATTTAAGTACAAATAACCCATCAGCTGTATGTGGTTTACGTTGTCTTGTTGCACCAATTGTTTGAAAAAATGTTGCCTCTTTTGCTCTAGCCTCTTAGAAGGGGTGGCATTTCATAGATTGATACAACCAGTAAAATATAAGGAAATAAATGACTGTACGTCTCATGGTCCTTAAAAAAAATAAATGCTGAGTATGAGGGATATGAAGGACTGAGGGCATTACCAAGAAAATCTAGACCTCTTTCCTTCGAAACTCTCAATGGCCCACTCTTACCAGTTTGCGTAAGCTACCAAACGTAAGATAGCCCCATACAATAAACATGAAATTGAAAAAATTGGCTATAGCACACACACACACATACACACTCACACACACACACACACACACCACTGTGTGTTGTTGATGGAGTATATCATTGAAGACATTCTTCCTGAGAGTAGAGGCACTGAGGACATGAGGAGGAACTATCCGAAAGGAGATTACATCAAAATAAATGAGCTTTTTGCAGTTATTGACTGGAGAACCTTATTTTACAACAAATCTGTACAAGAAATGTATGACATCTTTTGTGAGAAATATGGGAAGATAGTAGATTGCTGCATACCTGTCACCAAAGTAGGTGTAATTCATGCCAGAGAGAAATGGTTCGATAATGGGTGTAAAAGAGCTAAGGAGTGGAGAGACAAATGCTGGAAAAGGCATAGGAGGAGAAAAAACATAAATGCCTGGCAAACCTACAAAAGAGCAAGAAATGACTACCTAAGTAAAAGGAGAGAGGCAGAGAGAGATTATGAGAGGGACATCACCAGGAAGGCTAAAGAAAATCCCAAGCTTTTCCACAGCTTTATCAGAGGAAAACTGAAGGTAAAAGAACAGGTTTTAAGGCTAAAGAGAGCGGATGGAAGCATCACTGAGACGGACGAAGAGATCTGCAAAGAACTGAACAAGGAGTTTCAGTCAGTATTTACAGTAGAAAATACCCCACCCCCTCAGATTGCAGTGATAGAAGCTCAAGGGCCGGTATTAGAGAACATCAACCTTACAGCCACAGAGGTATGCAAAGCGCTGATGGATTTAGATGTTCATAAAGCTACAGGTCCTGATGACATATCCCCTCATGTGCTTAAAAAATGCGCAAACACAATATCAGTGGCACTAAGTATCATATATAAGGAGTCACTGGAGTCGGGGGAGATTCCAAGATGCTGGAAACAAGCAAATGTGATACCTATCTTCAAAAAGGGAAGGAGGGATACGGCTCTGAACTATAGACCAGTTTCCTTGACCAGCATAGTTTGCAAACTTATGGAGAAACTACTAAGGAAACATATCTCTCTTCACTTGGAATCCTTCAACTTTTTGTCAGTGAGGCAACATGGCTTCAGAGAAGGTAGATCAACAGTAACAAACTTATTAGAATTTTATGATGAGGTAAGCCAAATCTTACAGGAAAGAGAGGGCTGGGCAGATTGCATATTCCTAGACTTCCAGAAAGCGTTTGACACTGTTCCACATGGGAGACTTATTAGGAAGCTGCAATCAATGGCTAGAATAGGTGGAAATGTCTTGGAATGGATAAAAACTTACTTAGAAGGAAGGGAACAGAGGGTTAGAGTAAGACACTCAGTGTCTGAATGGAGAAGAGTTAGTAGTGGAGTTCCACAGGGTTCAGTTTTAGGGCCACTTTTGTTCCTTGTATATGTAAATGACCTACCAGAGTCTGTAAATTCATTCATGAATATGTTTGCAGATGATGCAAAGATTGTGAAGAAAGTAAAAAACGAGAACAATGGTAGAGAACTTCAGGAGGATCTAAATAATCTGCATGAGTGGTCAGAAAAGTGGCTAATGAAATTCAATACCTCAAATGTAAGGTAATGAGAATGGGTACAAGTGCAAGAAGGCCCAAGCTTGACTACTCGGTGGCTGGAGTACAACTTCAAGAGACAGAAAATGAGAGAGATCTAGGAGTAAACATACTGGCAGATTTGTCTCCAGAAATACATATAAATGGCGTAGTAAGGGCAGCATATGCATTCTTATCAAATGTAAGGGTAGCCTTCAGGCACATGGACAAGGAAATGTTCAGAAATATTTATGTAACCTATGTGAGGCCAAAACTCGAATATGCAGCCCCCTTTTGGAATCTGCACTTGAAAAAGCACATAGCTAAGCTTGAAAAAGTTCAAAGACATGCCACGAAACTGGTGCCAGAAATATGCAATCTCGGTTATGATGAGAGGCTGAGGGAATTAGACTTGCCATCACTCGAAGCTAGAAGAGTAAGGGGGGATATGGTGACAGTCTTTAAATTCCTTCATGGTTATGATAGAGTGGATAGGGATCGATATTTCGATATGGCTGGCTCTAGAACTAGAGGTCATAGTTTGAAGCTTCGTAAGAAAACTTGTTTGCAGGATGTAAGGAAATACTTTTTCAGTGTAAGAGTAGTTGATAATTGGAATTCGCTAAGCGAGGAGGTAGTTAATGCTATCTCAATCTAAAGTTTTAAGGACAGGTACGATAAGTATCACTAAGTCTAAAAATGGAACCGATCAGGAGACGGGAAGATACGAGCTTTGGGCTCTTTCCCGTAAACACAATTAGGTAATCACAATTAGGTAATCACACACACACACACACACACACTTCAGGAGGATCTAAATAATCTGCATGAGTGGTCAGAAAAGTGGCTAATGAAATTCAATACTTCAAAATGTAAGGTAATGAGAATGGGTACAAGTGCAAGAAGGCCCAAGCTTGACTACTCGGTGGCTGGAGTACAACTTCAAGAGACAGAAAATGAGAAAGATCTAGGGGTAAACATACTGGCAGATTTGTCTCCAGAAATACATATAAATGGCATAGTAAGGGCAGCATATGCATTCTTATCAAATGTAAGGGTAGCCTTCAGGCACATGGACAAGGAAATGTTCAGAAATATTTATGTAACTTATGTGAGGCCAAAACTCGAATATGCAGTCCCCTTTTGGAATCCGCACTTGAAAAAGCACACAGCTAAGCTTGAAAAAGTTCAAAGACACGCCACGGAACTGGTGCCAGAAATACGCAATCTCAGTTATGATGAGAGGCTGAGGGAATTAGACTTACCATCACTCAAAGTGAGAAGAGTGAGGGGAATATGGTGACACTCTTTAAATTCCTACATGATTATGATAGAGTGGATTGGGATCGATATTTTGATATGGCTGGCTCTAGAACTAGAGGTCATAGTTTGAAGTTTCGTAAGATATCTTCTTTGCAGGATGTAACGAAATACAGTTACAAGTTAACTAAATAACTATTAAGGCATCTACTACAGTACCTGGTGGCTTTGAGCAAAACACTCTGTCACCTGAGTGCGAAAAAAATATAAAAAGAATCAGATGTTGGGAGTGTTGTGCCTTGTCAGATGTGAAGGGATAATAAGTGATGTGTAACAAATATCCGAGAACATTCAGAATCAAAGTAGGCATAGAAAAAGAACCATTACTGAAGAAAGACTTAGCATCGAACTGTCCAGGACAGTCCTATTTAAGTACAAATAACCCATCAGCTGTATGTGGTTTACGTTGTCTTGTTGCACCAATTGTTTGAAAAAATGTTGCCTCTTTTGCTCTAGCCTCTTAGAAGGGGTGGCATTTCATAGATTGATACAACCAGTAAAATATAAGGAAATAAATGACTGTACGTCTCATGGTCCTTAAAAAAAATAAATGCTGAGTATGAGGGATATGAAGGACTGAGGGCATTACCAAGAAAATCTAGACCTCTTTCCTTCGAAACTCTCAATGGCCCACTCTTACCAGCTTGCATAAGCTACCAGACGTAAGATAGCCCCATATAATAAACATGAAATTAAAAAAATTGGCTATAGCACACACACACACATACACACTCACACACACACACACACACACACACACACACACACACACACACACACACACACACACACACACACACACACACACACACACACACAAACACACACACACACACACACACACACACACACACACACTTCAGGAGGATCTAAATAATCTGCATGAGTGGTCAGAAAAGTGGTTAATGAAATTCAATACTTCAAAATGTAAGGTAATGAGAATGGGTACAAGTGCAAGAAGGCCCAAGCTTGACTACTCGGTGGCTGGAGTACAACTTCAAGAGACAGAAAATGAGAAAGATCTAGGGGTAAACATACTGGCAGATTTGTCTCCAGAAATACATATAAATGGCATAGTAAGGGCAGCATATGCATTCTTATCAAATGTAAGGGTAGCCTTCAGGCACATGGACAAGGAAATGTTCAGAAATATTTATGTAACTTATGTGAGGCCAAAACTCGAATATGCAGCCCCTTTTTGGAATCCGCACTTGAAAAAGCACATAGCTAAGCTTGAAAAAGTTCAAAGACATGCCACGGAACTAGTGCCAGAAATACGCAATCTCAGTTATGATGAGAGGCTGAGGGAATTAGACTTACCATCACTCAAAGTGAGAAGAGTGAGGGGAATATGGTGACAGTCTTTAAATTCCTACATGATTATGATAGAGTGGATTGGGATCGATATTTTGATATGGCTGGCTCTAGAACTAGAGGTCAAAGTTTGAAGTTTCGTAAGATATCTTCTTTGCAGGATGTAACGAAATCCTTTTTCAGTGTAAGAGTAGTTGATAATTGGAATTCTCTAAGCGAGGAGGTAGTTAATGCTATCTCAATCCATAGTTTTAAGGACAGGTATGATAAGTATCACTAAGTATAAAATGGAACCGATGAGGAGACGGGAAGATACGAGCTTTGGGCTCTTTCTCGTAAACACAATTAGAAAATCACAAGTAGGTAATCACACACTCACACCCACACACACACACACACACACACACATATTTGGAAAGAGTGACCACTGTGTGTTGTTGATGGAGCATATCATTGAGAGTAGAGGCACTGAGGACATGAGGGAGAACTATCCGAAAGGAGATTATGTCAAAATGAATGAGCTTTTTGCAGTTATTGACTGGAGAACCTTATTTTGCAACAAATCTGTACAAGAAATGTATGACATCTTTTGTGAGAAATATGGGAAGATAGTAGATTGCTGCATACCTGTCACCAAAGTAGGTGTAATTCATGCCAGAGAGAAATGGTTCGATAATGAGTGTAAAAGAGCTA
This sequence comes from Halocaridina rubra, assembly GCA_037179515.1. Classification (NCBI taxonomy): domain Eukaryota; kingdom Metazoa; phylum Arthropoda; class Malacostraca; order Decapoda; family Atyidae; genus Halocaridina; species Halocaridina rubra. The sequence goes on from JAXCGZ010017035.1 coordinate 164,010, forward strand.
AGGAGTGGAGAGACAAATGCTGGAAAAGGTATAGGAGGAGGAAAAACATAAATGCCTGGCAAACCTACAAAAGAGCAAGAAATGACTACCTAAGTAAAAGAAGAGAGGCAGAGAGAGACTATGAGAGGGACATCACCAGGAAGGCTAAAAAAAATCCCAAGATTTTCCACAGCTTTATCAGAGGAAAACTGAAGGTAAAGGAACAGGTTTTAAGGCTAAAGAGAGCGGATGGAAGCATCACTGAGACGGATGAAGAGATCTGCAAAGAATTAAACAAGGACTTTCAGTCAGTATTTACAGTAGAAAATACCCCACCCCCTCAGATTGCAGAGATAGAAGCTCAAGGGCCGGTATTAGAGAACATCAACCTTACAGCCACAGAGGTATGCAAAGCGTTGATAGAGTTAGATGTCCATAAAGATACAGGTCCTGATGACATATCCCCTCATGTACTTAAAAAAATGTGCAAACTCAATATTAGTGGCACTAAATATCATATTTCAAAAGTAACTGTAGTCAGGGGAGATTCCAAGATGCTGGAAACAAGCAAACGTGATACCTATCTTCAAAAAGGGAAGGAGGGATACGGCTCTGAACTATAAACCAGTTTCCTTGACCAGCATAGTTTGTAAAGTTATGGAGAAACTACCAAGGAAACATATCTCTCTTCACTTGGAATCCTTCAACTTTTTGTCAGTGAGGCAACATGGATTCAGAGAAGGTAGATCAACAGTAACAAACTTATTAGAATTTTATGATGAGGTAAGCCGAATCTTACAGGAAAGAGAGGGCTGGGCAGATTGCATATTCCTAGACTTCCAGAAGGTGTTTGACACTGTTCCACATAGGAGACTTATTAGGAAGCTGCAATCAATGGCTAGAATAGGTGGAAATGTTTTGGAATGGATAAAAACTTACTTAGAAGGAAGGGAACAGAGGGTTAGAGTAAGACACTCAGTGTCTGAATGGAGGAGAGTTAGTAGTGGAGTTCCACAGGGTTCAGTTTTAGGGCCACTTTTGTTCCTTGTATATGTAAATGACCTACCAGAGTCTGTAAATTCATTCATGAATATGTTTGCAGATGATGCAAAGATTGTGAAGAAAGTAAGAAACGAGAACAATGGTAGAGAACTTCAGGAAGACCTAAATAGTCTGCATGAGTGGTCAGAAAAGTGGTTAATGAAATTCAATACCTCAAAATGTAAGGTAATGAGAATGGGTACAAGTGTAAGAAGGCCCAAGCTTGACTACTCAGTAGCTGGAGTGCAACTTCAAGAGACAGAAAATGAGAGAGATCTAGGAGTAAACATACTGGCAGATTTGTCTCCAGAAATACATATAAATGGCATAGTAAGGGCAGCATATGACTTCTCATCAAATGTAAGGGTAGCCTTCAGGCACATGGACAAGGAAATGTTCAGAAATATTTATGAAACCTATGTGAAGCCCAAACTTGGAATCCGCACTTGAAAAATCACATAGCTAAGCTTGAAAAAGTTCAAAGACATGCCACGAAACTGGTGCCAGAAATACGCAATCTCAGTTATGATGAGAGACAGAGGGAATTAAACTTACCATCACTTGAAGCTAGAGGATTGATGGGGGATATGGTGACAGTATTTAAATTCCTACATGGTTATGATAGAGTGGATAGGGATCGATATTTTGATATGGCAGGCTCTAGAACTAGAGGTCATAGTTTGAAGCTTCGTAAGAAATCTTCTTTGCAGGATGTAACGAAATCCTTTTTCAGTGTAAGAGTAGTTGATAACTGGAATTCGCTAGGCGAGGAGGTAGTTAATGCTATCTCAATCCATAGTTTTCAGGACAGGTATGATAAGTATCACTAAATAGAAAACGGAACCGATCAGGAGACGGGAAGATGCGAGCTTTGGGCTCTTTCCCGTAAACACAATTAGGTAATCACACACACACACACACACACACACACACACACACACACACACACACACACACACACACACTATATATATATATATATATATATATATATATATATATATATATATATATATATATATATATATATATATATATATATATAATATGTATGTGTGTAGGAAGGGAGACTCAAAATTTATATATAACGAATATTTTGAAATTGAAAATATTGTCGTTTGACAACGAAACTTTGTGGGAGTGAGGGGTTGACACAAAACTATATCTTAAGGTGTGTCTTGAATATATTTCAAGACAGTTTATGTTTACAAACATATGTAAGTGTTGTTTGCATGATACTTACGTTTCTTGTAACTTGAGTGCATTTATGTATATTGATGGACACAGTATGTATACCTATTAATATATATTAAATTTACATGTATATTCATATGTATAATATGTGTAGTCACCGTGGCTCAAGCGGTAGCGTCCGCGCCTTTGAGGCATCGGTTCGAGGGTTCTCGCCCCGTCACGGTCTGAGGTTAGCAAGGGCATGCACTCAGTGTAACGATTACATCTGCCAAAACACGTCCTTCGCAAGAAGGCAACCGTCTTAGCCCTTGGTAGAAAAGGGAGTCTGTGAGGTAAAACCGGAACATTCATATGTATAATGTGTAGTTCATTCTCTGAACTAACTGTAGAAGAGAGAGAAATCTGAGACAATAAAGGTTTAGCCATGAACCTGTCACCACCACCTCGGGATAACGCTTATTCCCTTGCCTGTGCGAATAAAGAAGCATTTTTTCACTCGTTTTTTCCCGCCTAACAAGAGGGAACCTTGGATATCCCTAGTACCAGTGACTCTTAAAATCGAGGCCAGTTTATTGGGTACTAGAGTTAGGTGCTATCATGAGACACTCATATTTGTGACGTGATTTTAATGCATAAAATCGGTCGTGGTTGAGGTTTATACAATATAATTGCTACCATGATACCCGATGGTGCATATAAAGAATAAATAACAAGTAATTAGAGAGTTGCTCTCGTGAGACACTACGAGACACTCAAGTTGAAGAACGTATGTCAGAGATAAGTGGACTAGAAAACATTTGAGCTTGATTACGAGTCCTGTGATTACACTTTGTTGGAGATATCTGGTCTCCAAAACAGATGAATGCAGAATTAACTTGTTTTAAGAATGTTTATAACTACGTGTGAGGGACAGAAAGAGCTCATTTTAGTAGAACACTCGTAGGTAGAATATATATTGAAAAATTTATTATTGTGTATGAGAATGTATTAATCTAAGGTGAGGAGAGTTTATTTATTAATTCACATATCTACAGTTCACAAGCCCCCTTATAATTATTTGCATGCATGCTTATGCATGTGATATTAATCATATTTTTATTGATAGAGGAATTAATTTGGAGATCGTCTATATGCCTCTACCGAAGCCGTGTCTTGACTTCCAAACTTTGGGGGTTATGAGATCGAAGGTTAATAATATATAGGAAATCCTTCACAGCTTTTTGTGTTTCGAACTGGATAAGAATTGACTTGGTAATGGTGAAAACAATGTAAATTTTAGATAAGCCTTGTTTAAGAAAGAGTTTAATGCAGAACTCTAGTGTTAAAAATATCCATATTTCAGCTGATAAATGCATTCCATGTATTTCATGAAGATTGCGAGCATTACTTTGAAATTTAAATGGTTGTTGAAATAAATAAGTGTATATTTTTCCCGAGTGGGATAAAGTGTTTGTTTCTTCGTGGAATCAAAATACACTCTCGTTTTTAAACGTCCACCAAGTAAAATAGAGAGTAGTGTTCAATTTCTGCTGGGTGAACAGGAGTTTTCAGTTGGGACTTTATGCGTTTACAAAGCCTCAGTTTAACGATGTCAATAGCGTCGTATAATTTCGTTTATTTGCATTAATAAACAGAAGGTAGTGACCCACCTATGCAATGTCGTTTACCTGAGAACAGTGTGTTTTACATTACATTTTCCATTTACTGTTGTTGACTGAACAGCGTCGTTTAGTTGGTTTGTTGGTAGGATGGGATGGGATAGGTGGGGGAAGAACAGTGACGGCGTCGAGTGAACTCTCTTAGCCCTATTCAGGGTGTCATCACTGAAGAAAGGGGGATATAGGATGGGAAGGATTGGGGGGATAAGCACAAAATTTAAAGAAGGAAGAGATAAATGGAGAGGGGCAGACCCTCTTGCTAAGTCGTTTAGTTTTTTTTGTTTTGTTTTTTTTTTAGGATTGGATAGGATAGGAGGGGAAAAAAGGGGAGGGAATTAAGGATATAAGGGAATTGGAGGGAAAAGCAAGAAAATTAAATAAAATAAGAGATAAAGAAAGAGAGGGGCAGACCCTCGTGCTAAGTTTTGATCTGGAATTCAGATACTTTAATTGTTGTTTTTCTGAATGGTGGTCGTTTAGTTAATAAATAGTGTGTTTTACACTTTGATGACTGGCGTCATAATTGACAAAATTGAATGACTGTATGTTATTATCTTGAAATTTTTGGAAGATAGTCTTATGATACCCTTCACAGGGTGAATGTTTATTGTATTGTGGAAATATAAGCAAGATCGTGGTTCCTTTGATGACGTAATTAGATAAACTATTTGCTTATTATTCTCTTATGCTTTAGTTGCTTTTTTAATATATCAGGCATTACAACGTGTTCCGGAATTGGTTCAACGTGATTGTGTTCTGTGTCAAACGGAACTTGCCAAAGATAACGCACTTGTTGCCGCTTATTTAGAAAGATCTATCCAATGCTAACAGAAAAGTTTGGAAGGTATGATTGGAGACATGAATAATATGTCGAAGATAAGCCCCTTAAATGGGATTCTGAATAGGTAGATACAGAACTTGACAATATAGCTGAAACAGTCAATGAGATTATCTTAGCTCTCCTAGAAGAGATCAATAAGTTAGGAACTATGAAGAGTACTAGAGCTCCAAGTTCCGAAAGTTCAAGACTTCCCAGTGGACAACCAACACCTATATTTCCTGAAGTAAAAATGCTACAGGTCTCTTGTAACTATGATGAATAGAACAAGTCTTTGGATACGTTTGATAGTTTAGTACAGAGTACTTCTATGCCAACTATGACAGAGTTTACCATCTTGAAAAATACCCTTAAATGAGATGCAAAAGACACCATAATGGGATATCCTGTTGTTAGTGAGAGTTATGATGAATTCATAAACAGCTGCAAGCTGTTTATGCAAGATCAGGATTGTAGAAAATTTAATGAGGAAATTGGTGGTTACCAACACCCTCTTCTAATTATTTATCACTTTTCGAATTTAAGCTGGAAATAGAAGCAATTACTCGAAGTCTGAAAAATTATAGAGACATGAAGAACACTGATTGGGTGTTTTCAGAACTCGTGATGATGATATTACGAGAAGATATAGAGAACTAGATTAGTATAAACTTTGACATAAAATATCCTACATTTAGAACCCTCTTGAAAGAACTGGCAAAATATGTATATCTTATAGAATGCAACACCACTAATGATAACACAAAGGGAGAGACCCAAATATCCCAGAGAGAAGAGACCCAGTCCTATAAAAAGAGTGTAGGTAGTTATAGTGATGTTGCAAAAAGAGTAAATAATAAATTAGAATGTGTCTTCTGTGGTTGGCAATGTCATAAGTCTGAGCAGTGTAATAAAGCAATGAACGCAGAGACAAATTGAGAGTTAGTAACAAATGTCTGAGATGTACTCAGTCAGGCATTATGCAAATGAATTCACACTCAGTTAAACAGTAACAAGTGTAAGAAAAATGATCATCATGCAGCCTTGTATTACAAGTAAGGATCAAACTTTCCTAGAAGGTTTGAGGAGCCTACTTTTCTGAGTAAACATTCAGGAAATAGTAAAATAGATGAGTCAAGCAATAACATTCTGACTCAGAAAAGGACAAGAAACAGGTTGGTGTGATGACTATGCATACAGTACAAAGGTAAATGATGAAGCCAAGTTTATGCATGTGCTCTGCCTACTGCCAGTGGAAATACAAGCAGTTCAAAGGGAGGCCTCTGGATAAACACTAGGTTATTCTTTGATACAGGTTCACAGTGTTCCTTTATAACTAAGGAATTAACTGAAAGGCTTGAATTAAGCCCAGTAAATGAAATGACTCTTGGTAGTGATGCCTTTCATTCTGAAACAAGAAAGAAAGGTTTACTGTTGTAAAAGTAGTTCTTTAATTGGGGCAAAGAAGATAATTACCCATAGCCAATGATATGTTAATTGGCATCCACACTCCAGGAATAGCAAAGGCCGCAAATGTGTTAATGTCTAATGGTCACAAGGTGGCTGATGAAGATATTGATAGTGATGTACTTGAGAACATTGACATTGATAATGGTGCCATACATATTGGTCTGTTTATATGCGGTATTAACAAGTGTGATGTATATAATTTGATGGAAACTCAGGGTGGCGTCATGTGGTATGGCCATATTCCTTGTGACACAACTTATCAAATTATGAACGATCTGAACGTACAGTCGCCCAAAAGGTTGAAAAATTGTGGGCACACTTAATCCTCGATGATAATTTGTAGCATGAAAGAGAGATCCTCCCCCTTGTCCTCCTTTTTGGAGGGGCCCAGGATGTCTTGAATATATTTCATGACAGTTTATTTCAACGTGCATATGTAAGTGTTGTTTGCATGATATGTATCGTTTTTTATAGCTTATGTGCATGTATGTATATTTACGGACACAGTACATATACCTACTCATGTATATTAAATTTACACGTATATCCGTATGGATATGTGTAGTTCATTCTTTGGACTAGCTGTAGGAGAGAGAGAGAAATCTGAGACTCCAAGGGTTTAGCCATTAACCTCTCATCGCACCAGGATAACACTTATTCCTCCCCTGTGCGAACAAAGAATCATTATATGTAAGTGTTTCCACTCGTTTTTCCCACCTAACAAGAGGGACCCTTAGTTAGCTCTAGTACCAGGGACTCCTACAAACGACAGGAGTTTTGTGAGACTTTCTTACAAGAGTTAGTTGCTCTCGTGAGGCGCTACGAGACACTCATGTCTGTGACATGCTATTAATGCTTGATATTGGTTGTGGTTGAGATTTATAAAAAACAATTGCTACTGTGATACCTGATGGTGCATATAAAGGTTGAATAACAAGTAATTAGAGAGTTGCTCTCGTAAGATGCTACGAGACACTCAAGTCAAAGAACATGCGTCAGATATATGTTGACTTGAAGAGATTCGATCTTGATTACCATTCCTGTGATTATTCTTTGTTGAAGACATCTGGGCTTCAAACTAGATAAGTACAAAACTAACTTATTTCTAATAATGATTATAACTACGTGTGAGGGACAGCATAGCTCATTTTAGTAATACACTCGCTAGTAGAATGTATATTGAAAAATTTATTATTCTGTATGAGGAAGTTTTCATCTAAGGCGAGGAGAGTTTATTTATCAATTCATATATCTACAGTTAACAAGCCATCTTATAAATATTTGCATGTATGCTTATTAATTATACTTTTATTGGTAGAGGATTTAATTTCAAGATCGTTTGTAGGCCTGTACCGAAGCCATGTCAAGATTTCCAAACTTGGGGGTTATGAGAACGAAGGGTAATGACATGTAGGCAATCCTCCACTAGGTGTATAATGGAAAATCAAATTTTTTCATAGGAAATGACTTTTTAAGTTATATGATAGGAAGGGAGAAGCTGTTGCATGACTTAAGAAGGCAGAATTAGTGGTACAATTTATAAATATTGAAGACTTAGCTATCTTTATACCTTTGTTTCTGGAAGGGGATGCATTGGCATTGTATCTGGAGATGAGTGAAAGGGATCAATCAGATGTTGATAAGATCAAGATTAGACTGAAAGAAACTTTTGCACATGGTATGTGTGATGCTATTGAAAGGTTTAAAAGGGTGCACTGGTTATGGGAACAATTAGACGTATTTGCCAATGAAATAAGGAGGTTAGTAAGGTTTGCTGGGTGGATTGCAGAAGGCCTGGAGAGAGATGTAAATTTAGGGTTTGTGACTGGATTCCTGGATCGAAAATCAATGAAATTAAAACAGATAAATGATACTGAGTCAGTGAGTATGAACAATTGATTAGCTAGAACTGGAGGCTGAACAGTAGGAGGAGGTAAAGATGTGGTGGCAGTAGCTACTTAATAATAGACTGCAGGGGGAAATTGCAGACCCTTCAACACCAGCGTGCTATACTAAGTGGCATAAAAGAAGAAACACATGGTTTCAAGGGCTGATGTTTAAAGTGTGGATGTCCACACATGGAAAGAGAGTGTAAGGAGCCAAAACCAGACATCTGTGGGAATGGGAAGGTTGTTAAGTTTCTGTATTACTGAGGGAACTCAAAGTATTGAACTCGGTTAAGAGCTCAAAAACAGACAGGACAGATATTACTGTACTTGAACACCCCACCCGGGCTACCACTACTCGGTTAAATGAAACTCAGAATTCAACTTTCTTTTGATTTTCGAAACACAATGCCACATTAAAAGAATTGCATTATTTTTTGGAGTTGGAACAAATTTTAAATTTAAATTTATGGAATGCTGCCTCGAATCCCAGAGGTGGTGAGCACGATTTCGATTCCCGGCAACACAGATGGATGCCAAGACTTTGGCCTCAACTCGATGATCACCTCTGTCACACAGGCAGAGTAGAATAGAGGACACTGCAATTGCAGAAACAGAAACGACACATCGTTAATAATGGGAAAACTGAAAGCACCAGCACACAAATAACGAGTTTCCAATATTATTCTACAGAATGAAAATATATTGGTTAGTCACAGCTAATCAGAATTATTTATGCTACTGTAAGAGCATACAAAACCATTAATTATTTGCCGGCATTAGAGGAAAATAATTTATTCACAATACATGTAGAATAAGCAAGACAAATACAGTATGTATTCCTTAAATTGTGGGCAACCACAATTTATATGGTAAAACACTATTTACAATAAAGGAAGAATCCACGAGATAAATACAGTATTCTTTCAATTTTGGTTATCAAGAACTATTTGCAATGAATAGGGAAAACCAACCATGTGTATTCATTAAATTGTGGTTAGCAAGAAATATTTGCAAAGCCAACAGGGTAAAATTACTTTTTAATTATTTGCAGATAATAGCATAAATCACTTTAATTAAATGATTAATTATTTGCAATTTATATAGTAAATAACTTTATTCACGAGTTTTTAATGTAAAACACTTTATTTACAACGATAGAAAGGAGTGAAATGAAATTAGATTTCGCTAGGAAAAAGGGATAGAATTTTACGGGGTCATAACCAATCTTCTGAGGATGAGATTTTCGTTTGGCACGTTCAATGAAAGAAATTTCTTATCAATGTATATCAGCGGTGATTTCCAGGTTAAGGAACAAAGTTTGGCAAATGAGATTCCAGTTAGGTAATCTACAAAAGTTCGTTTTGTGTGGGAATGGAAGGTGTGAAAATTTTTTAATATGAGTTGACCAGTAACGACTTTAACCAATCACAAATTTAACCAGTTCTTGAAATCCCAATTTGCTTGACCAACGAGCTTTACCATACACTATCCCTCACTTTGTTTGTGCCAGATGAAGAAGACGTCACGTAAATAAGGTTTGAAATGAGCAGTACCTGCTTCTTATGATATTCGAGGGCTACTGTAGTGGTGTTCCCTGGCAGGCAAATATGGCAGAGATGCAAGGGAGAGACAGTATTTTATGTGCAACAAGTGGAAGCAAATAAAATAAAACGAAAATTATTATGGAAAAATAGGTTACTGGTAAACAATTTCTAGAACATTCTTTGCGTCGTAGAAGATGGACTTAACTATTCAAATAATAAAGAAGCTACAGAATTGTATCTAGTCAGGCTAATGACATATCAGCAAGGTCAAATTTATGACAAAATTATCAGCAAGAACAATTTTTAAAATATAAAACAATTATTAGCAAGAGCTATTTTATCATAAGAAAATTGTAAAAAAAAAAACGTATATAATAGACTCGCTAGGATTATGGCCTCGTTTGAAGAAAAGGAACAATCAGAAAACAGAAATAGGGGGCGCTTTTATATTGGGATCATGCTTTCTACACGTACAAGAATATCATAAAGATACACCCAGTTCTTGGAATAACGCGAGGACAGGCTCTCAGAAGTGACGCATATTTTAATTTTTGCATAATTTAACGAGCTATTTTCCATAAAAAACAATGATAATGGGCATAGCTCGTTCCACAACCGTCCATAGACACACTATACCAAAGATATAAAATAAGCAAAACATATTTTATAAGTACATAAAAAGCAGAAAGACCTGTAGTTATTTATATTAATATGCAAATAGTGTACAGTATAAAAGGTATACAGATTTACTGTACAGTAAACAAATTAATGCACTTTATTATGCTGTGGACAAAAGGCATACACTGGGACGTGCATGGTGGCAGTGAACATGAGGATGAAAACGTTTTGCTACCTCTGTATCAGCTGATGCACCCTCGCATGCTATTTCCCTGACTATATTATATTGAAAGTTTGTTTGCTATTTGTTTTTAATGCTTTTTTCAAGTTTCTTCATAATATGTTGGATCGCATTAAGTGGTAGATGAGGAGGAGGATGTGAGAGATCGAAGATCTATTGGCAAATGTTTTGCTGCTTCCATATCAGCTGATGCTTATCACTATTCAGGCACAATATCTTACTCATAAAATATTTATTTATTCACTCTATCTGGAATTTATCTAATTTTCAAGATTATAGTATTACAATATTCCTTGGTTCTAAACATTATTCTATCTTCTTTACATATCAACCATTCTGCACGAAATCTTAATGTAAACAAAGTTAGCTGAGAGAAAAAGAAAACTATGCAATTTGTTACAAAGAAAACGTATATCGCACTGTACATGGGAAACTTAAATGAAATATATATATTCTCTACACGCTATTTCCCTGACGATATTATATCGAAAGTTTGTTTGCTGTTTGTTCTTAATGCTTTTTTTCAATTCTCTTCATAATATTCGATCGCATTAAGTGTTAGAAGAGGAGGAGGATGCAGGAGAACGAACCTCTATCCACAAATGTTTTGCCACTTCTGTATTAGCTGATGCACCCTTGCATGCTATTTCCCTGATGATATTATATAAAAAATTTATTTCCTGTTTGTTCTTAATGCTTTTTTTCAATTTTCTTCATAATATTTGATCGCATTAAATGGTAGAAGAGGAAGAGGATGAAGGAGGACAAACCTCTATCTGCATATGTTTTGCCGCTTCCATATCAGCTGATGCTTATCACTATTCAGGCACAATATCTTACTCATAAAATATTTATTTACTCATTCTATTTGGGGTTTATCTAATCTTCAAGATTATAGTATTATAATATTCCTTGGTTTTAAACATTATTCTATCTTTTTACATATCGACCATGCTGCATGAAATCTAGACGTAAACAAAGTTAGCTGAGAGAAAAAGAAAACTATACAATTCGTTACATAGAAAATGTATATTGTACTGTACATAGGAAACTTAAATGAAATATATTTATTCTTTATAGGCGATTTTCCTGACGATATTATATCGTTTGCTGTTTGTTCTTAATGCTTTTTTTCAATTCTCTTCATAATATTCGATCGCATTAAGCGGTAGAAGAGGAGGAGGATGTGGGAGAACGAACCTCTATCCACAAACGTTTTGCAATTTCCGTATCAGCTGATGCACCCTTGCACACTATGTCCCTGACAATAGTATATCGAAAATTTGTGTGCTGTTAGTTCTTAATGCTTTTTTTTCAATTTTCTTTATAATATTCGATTGCATTAAGCGGTAGAAGAGGAGGAGGAGGAGGGAGAATGAACCTCTATCCACACACGTTTTGCGACTTAGGTATCAGCTGATGCACCCTTGTGCGCTCTTTCCCCGACGATATTATATCAAAAATTTGTTTGCTGTTTGTTCTTAATACTTTTTTCATCATCTTCATAATATCCAATCGCATTAAGCGGTAGAAGAGGAGGAGGATGGCTGAAAAGTGACTCCGAGGCAGTAAATTATTTACTAAAATGATTTTTTTTTTTTTGCGCGCACGTTATTCACAAATTTCCTAGTTTTTTTTTTACCATTATACTTTAGGGACGTTATTCCAATTTCGCGAATTATAAGCACGTGGAAAAAGTGAACAAGGTGTATATTTAAATTTAGCTATAAGCTGAAATATAAATTGCAAATAATCATAATCTACAAAAGGCATGGAGTGAGAATTATATTAGTAAGAAAAAAAACAGTTAATAATTACTAAGTTAACTAATAAGGCATCTACTACAGCCTTTAGTGACTTTGAGCAAAACACTTTGTCACAACATCAATGGCTACTGATGTGAAAACCATAACATGTAGTTACCTGGAGTAATCAGGGAAGCGACCAAGGGATTGCTTTTGCATCAAACGCTACCCCTCTCTGTTCAGCAAAGGCACTTTAGATTTTGGTATATAGAAGAGAGGCAAGAGCATTGGTGGATTCCAGTATTCTACCACTGTGATGACCACCCAGTTAGCTGGAAAGTGCTATGAGGGAGAGAAAAGAAGTTTGTTACCTCTTGATGGAAAACAAGTTAGGTGTGAGGGTTCCTAAAAGGTGGAGTTGATAGTAAAGGGCCTCCAATTACGAGTTAGAGCTCTTGTTTTTAGTGCAGTTATTTATGGCACTGAGGTAGTACAGAAGATGAATGTGATCAGTCAGTTTGATGAAAGATGGAAGAGTGAAGCTTGGGAGGAGTGAAGTCTCCTCAAGTGTTGAGAGGGAGGAGGCTCAGTGCACAGTACTAGTGGGGAAAGATGGAAGAATTGACAAGGAAACGGAGGCTGTTGAAACAAAGTTTAGAGCATTCTCGTTCAATTTGCCCAGTCAGAGAGGATGTTGAGTCACATAAGGATGTGATGAAGAAAGGTGCTGAGAAAGGGGTTATGTCATTCAGAATTGAGGACAAGGATTTTGTGGCATTATTTAATGGAAAGAGGTGGGTAGTAGAGTGGTTTTTGAAAGGGGAGTTGCCAGTATTGAAAAATCTTATTGGTTGCTATGAGTATATTGTTTAAGAGGAAGTGATACAAGATTTCGACAAAGAAGTAAAGCAGTGGATTATGAGGGTCTTAAATTCTTGGGGGAGGTGGAGATCAGAGTGTTGCCATTTATGGCAGTAGTTTAGCCAACAAAAGATAAGGTTTGACCTGTGTTGGATTTCCATGAGCTTAATGCATACATGAGGTGTCAATACTGGTGATGATTTCATTGACTTATATTGAGAAACAGCAGATGATTAGGACCTCTACTACTGCGAATTTAAATTCAGCCTATCTTCAAATTCATGTAGCAGAGGCGTTATGGAGGTACCAACTGGTGAAATATGGGGAGGGAACCTATTGTTTAACAAAGTTGTGTTTTGGTAGTGTTCTGCATCCCGAATCATGACAAGGATCCTCAAGACATTCTTGAGGAAAGAGAAAGTGATAGAGGAGGCCATGAATTCATATACTGACGACATATTGGTGGATGAAACTGAAGTAACGTCATCTGAAGTAGTAGAGCATTTTGCCAAATTAGGGCTGCTTAATAAGCAACCACAAACAATGGATGGAGGGACAGTGTTGAGACTGACTTTGGAGAGAGATGGCAAGGGTGAGCGTGTTTTCAGAAGAGCTAACGAGATTCCAAAAGTGAAGGAAAATTGAGTGGCAGAGAGCTTTTCATTGTGCTTTGAAAGTTAGTGGGCTACTATCCTATTGTAGGATGGCTTCAGGTAGCTTGCAGTTACGTAAAGAGACAAGCAGAAAGTATAAGTTGGGAGGATGAAATATTCGGGTTGTTGTTGAAAGAGCAAAAAGGGCAGGTCCAGTAAGAGGGAAGTAGTATGCTCCAAAATCAGAGAGGGGGGTTGCATGGTCTGATGCAAGTCAAATAACAACTGGCATGATGTTAGGAATGGGGGTGGCTTTGTAGTTGAGGATGGAGCATGGCTGAGGAAGAAAGATGACTACAGTAACATTAATGTATCATAGCTGGTTGCTGTTTTTAAAGGAGTAAATTTAGCTTTAAAGTGGTGTGGGGAAGTTGTTAAGTTTCTGTTTTATTAAGGGGACTCAAAGTACTGAACTCGGTTAAGAGCTCACAAACAGAGAGGACATTTAATACATTTTTTTTTAATTTACCCATACTACCACTACTCTGTTAAATAAAACTCAAAATCTAACTCTCTTTTAATTTTGGAAATGCAATGACACATTTACAAAATGAATTAATTTTGGAAAGCTGGAACAAATTCAAAATTTAAATTTATGGAATGCTGCCTTGTATCCTGCATGTGGTGGGCATGATTTAGATTCCTGGCAACACAGATAGATGCCAAAACTTTGGCTTCAAGTCGACAATCATCTCTGTCACACAGGCAGAGTAGAATAGAGGACACTGCAAATGCAGAAACAGAAACGACACACCATTAATAATGGGAAAACTGAAGGCACGAGCACACAAATAATGAGTTTCCAATATCATTCTACTGGATGAAAATATATTGGTTAGTTACTGCTAACCAGAAATATTTACACTACCGTAAGAGCATACAAAACCATTAATTATTTGCCAACATTAGCGTAAAACAAATTATTCACAATAAATGAAGAATAAGCGAGACAAATACAGTATGTATATCTTAAATTGTGGGTAACCACAAAAGTTTGCAATGCCAATAGGGTAAAGTTACTTATCAATTATTTGCAATTTATATGGTAAAACACTTTATTTACAATAAAGGGAGAATCTACAAGATAAATATGTATTCATGCAATTTTGGTTAGCAAGAAATATTTGCAGTGCAAAAAAGGGAAAAATCACCTTTTGAAGTATTTGCAACTTATAACTCAAAACACTTTATTCCTAATATATGAAGAATCAGCAAAATAAACGTACTATGCATTCAATAAATTGTGGTTAATAAGAAACATTTGCAATGCCAACAGGGTAAAATTACTTATTAATTATTTGTGGTTTATAGCATGAAACACTTTAGTAAAATTATTAATTAATTGTAATTTATATAGTAAATAAATTAATTTACGAGTTTTGATGCAAAACACTTTATTTACGATGATAGAAAGGGGTGAAATTAAACTAGAATTCACAAGGAAAAACGATAGATTTTACGTGGTAATAAGCAATCTTCTGTGATGAGATTTTAGTTTGGCACCCTCAATGAAAGAAATTTTTATCAATGCATATCGGCAGTAATTTCCAGGTCAATTAATTAAATTTGGCAAATGTGATCCCAGTTAGGTAATATACAAAAGTTGTTTTGTATGGGAATGGAATCTGAAATAAATTTCTTAGGATTTGACCAGTAAAGGATTTGGCCAGTAACAAATTTAACCAGTTTCTCGAATTCCCAATTTGCTTGACCAACGAGTTTTACCATACGCTATCTCTCACCTTGTTTGTACCAGATGACTTGCTGTGAAGACACCATGTAAATAAGGTTTGAAGTAAGTTTGACTCCTGGGGCAAAATCTTTAATCTGGGATGTTTGGCCGCCAAATGAGGTCTATTCAACATCCCTCTGGGTGACACCATCATTTGGCCCCCTATAGTTATATATATTTAAAGCAGTAACTTGTTCATATAAAATTCGAGGACTACTGTAGTGGTGGTCCCTGGCAGGCAATTATGGCAGAGATGCAAAGGAGAGCCAGTATTTTGGGTGCAACAAGTGGAGGCAAATAAAAAAAAACAGAATTATTATGGGCAAAATAGGTTTCCAGCAAACAATCTCCAGAAAGTTCTTTGCATTGCAGGAGACGAATTTTTAACTATTCAAATACTTAAGAAGCTACTGAATATGTATCGTGATAGGCTAATAACATATCAGCAGGGTCCAATTTATAACAAAATTATTGGCAAGAGCAATATTTATAATATAGCAATATTTATCAGCAAAGCAAATTTATAATAAGAAAATTGTGTAAACAACGTATCTAACAGACTCGCTAGGATTATGGTATTGTTCATGAGTAAAAAAAGGCAGAAAACGGAGAAATGGGAGGGAGATTTTTATATTGGGATCGTGCTTTTTACATGTAAAAGAATATTAAATAAGATATATTTAAAATTAGCTATAAGCTGAAATATATATTGCAAATAATCATAATCTGCAAAAGGCAGGAGTTAGAATTATTTTAGTAACAAAAGAAAAGACAGTCTATAGTTGCTAAATTAACTAATAAGGCATCTAATACAACCTCTGGTGGCTTTAAGCAAAACACTCTGTCACAACTGGGACTTGCATGAGATTGAGATAAGAACTGATTCAGCTAAAGTGTTTAGCTGGGTCAACTCTGCTTTGACTGCTAAGAACAGAGTCCATACAAAGAAAGCTGCAGAGATCACTGTAAAGCACTTCCTTGGAATGTTGAGGGAGTTGATCGATGAGTTTGTTTTACAGGTGACCTTAGTCTTTGTGCCATTATTACAGAACAAAGCAGCTCTCCTAACCAGGGTGAAGACTTTGTTTGGGATACCCGAGAAGAGGAAGGAAGAGAAGTCTTAAATATGTATTATGGATTCTCCAAGTGTGAGAAAATTCCATCAAATGCACCATATGGGGGTTGAAAGGACACGTACATCTAGAAAGGTTGATCCTAGAGTGACTAGGGTAGAAGTTCAGTAAGTGGTAAGGAGTTGCAACCGGTGTCAATCAACAGACTTGCATCAAGAACACATAAAATGGGGGAAATTAGAATGGAGAATGATTAAAAAAGATTGGCAGTGGATGTAACTCATTATCAAGGGAAATGTTTATCTATGGTAGATTGTGGTCCCGGTTACTTTGCAATCTGGAGAGAGTTGAGGACAGAGATTGCAAAGGAGATTCCGACCATGTTGAATAGGTCTCTCTAGAGAGGGTTCAGTGGAAGAGGTATTGATGGATGAATACACTTCTTTCTGGTTGCAGGTTGTGAAGGACATACTGAATAGATGGAGCATATGTCCCTTCTTCAGAGCAGCTTTTCGATCTAGTGGAAATGGGATTGTGGAGAGACACCATCAGATCATTAGGGCAATGAGAGAAAGGGCTCTCATAACATATGTAGAAGCAGTATTTTGGTATAATATGTCACATTGGTCGGAATAAGATGACAAAACAGTGCCTCGTACAAGAGTATTTTAGTCTGAGTAGTGACATTCTAGTATAGTGCCAATGGTTGTTGGGAAGACGAGGTTTGGGTGAATTCTCCTGATGGGAAGTGCACATCTCAGTGGAGAAAAGGGACATGCATATTCCTGAATAATATTTCTGTCAATGAAATGCCACAACACATCTTGGTTATACGGTGGGTGGTGAATAGTGAAGAAAGTGAGGTAGAAGAAGACGGTGAGGTACCACTATGACGTTCGCAGTGAGAGGGACAGGCACAAGAGTAGATGAGAGATTATTTCATAGTAGATATTAGTGATGAGGAGTAGACTGATCTAGAGATCAAAGGGAGGTTTACATTAGCATAGTTATTGTTATAAACTAGTTATTACTATTGTTCATGGCTTCTTTAACGTGTTTTTCTTTTGCATTATATCGCCGTATTTTGGGCAATATATTATGTATTTCTTTGATTAGTCATTCTGTTTGCATAGATTATAAGTTAGATTAGAGACCATGACTGGCTTAGAATTGGGGAAATGGGGATAGTCCTAAATGACAGTGAATCAAGGCATGGGCGGCAGAGAGGCAGAGACAGAGGAGAGGTTATGTGGTTGTTGTCAAGTTTCATCCGTTAATATCCTGATTTGTGTACTTGTTTATTTAGTTACTTAGGTTGGTTTTCTTGTTCATACTGGACTGTATTCCCTAGTGCCATTTATTTTATCTTATATTCTGGATCAGTTGCCAGGGGTAAATCGTGAATTTTTCTTCCTTTTTTATTATGTAACATGATCTAACATTGACCCCATACATCTGATAATGAACTCACTCACCTATGTAATAAAAGTGGCTATTTCGCGAGAAATGCTACTATTTTCACCTTGTTTCCAGGAGTTACGGATGCAGGGGTACTCGAGGACATTTTGGAAGGGTAGAACTCAAGAAGTCCTTGTGGTGATGATCTTTATTTTCCCCCACTTTTGGAGGGGTGGAACACAAGAATTCGCGAGTCAAATGAATTATATTATTTTTACCACTTTTGAAGGAGAACTTAACAACTTCCTCGATCAAATAAGCCATATATTTTCTAATCTCTTTTGACTGAAATATTCCTTAGTGTAATGTAATGAGATCTATATTTCATCACTTTTGGAGTGATAAAGCTAAAAACAAATTCTTGCATTATGATATATGATTTTCATCGCTTTTGGCATTGTAGAACCCCAAAATTCCCGAATCTAATGGACTACAATTTTCACCTCTTTGAATGGGAAGAACTAGAATTTGTGTATCTGATGAGGAATAAAGTTTATCTCCTCTGGAAAGTCAGAAGCCAAGAATTCCTAGATATAATAAGATATATATTTTACCTCTTTTTTAAAGGTAAAATTAAGAATTTTTGATGAATTTAATGAGATATATCACCCACCAGTTCCCTTTTCTCTCTAGGTGGAAGATACGTGGCTAACATTCCAGGCTCCCAAATCTCTGTCATGGCATTAAACACCCTATTGTGGTACAAAAGCAACAACGAGACGGCTCTCGACCCAAACGCTGAGGACCCAGACGGCCATTTTGATTGGGCCAATCAACAGCTCAGCTCAATGAGAACCGGAAATCGAAGAGTAAGGCCCTTTTACTTGATTAACCACTGCATACTCAAGAAAAATAATGGACTACATTGAAGAAAGTATAGAACATATTATTATTATTATTATTATTATTATTATTATTATTATTATTATTATTATTATTATTATTATTATTATTATTATTATTATTATTATTATTATTACACGAGCACTGCGAAAACCAGAATTATAAATCTAATGAACTACTCACTGATCCTGCAGACAAGGTTTTACCTGCATGAGGGACACCACTTTCCTCTTCTTATTCTTCAAATGGCTCTGCCCTAAAAAAAAAAATAAATAAATAAAAATCTTGGGATGTACAACTCGATATCCTTAATTTCACTAATTAATAGAAAATTAAATATGATAAATATCTCAATATATATA